>JBAPGN010001771.1:0-17226 GCA_037355405.1 Vitis amurensis | reverse complement strand
CAGCCATCCTACCGGAACCGCAGCATGCCGTAAATACAAGATGAAGTATAAACTGTAAAAGCTCATTATTTTTGAGGTACAATTGAAAGGATGCTGAAATCTGATATGAACTCATGAAATCAAAAAGTTTATTCTGTTGAATCTCCAATTCAAAAGTTGTCATCTGGTTTGTTTCCTTCTCCCTGTTTTCCTTTGATAGTCTTCTGATTTTGGGCTACGGCAGCATCAACACTGATGCTCTTTCAAGAATGCCTTCACTTAGGAAACTAACAACCAATCCCAGATGACAACACTGAGGAACCCCCAAGCCGTCTCTTGACCTTGGAAACTATTTATCAAGAGTGCTTATGATGATGATCCGTCTGGTCCATTAATGGCATGAAGGCAGGTATTTGAAAATGTATCTACCGTTGACATTATTCAGTTTCTTTGAGCATTCTCATCATCTACCAGACCTAAGCCTAAAATAATATAATTTTTTTGGGCAAGAAGTTTAGGTTAGGTAGATTGACCACACGGATCTTTCTGATAGTGTTGAGTCAATTGCTAAATTTGCAGACGTGGCTTCTCCTGTTCAGGGATTGAGAGTGTTTTTGTTCAAATTCTCAAGTGGTAGATGGGTTTAGATTAGACATATTTTCTAAAATTATTGTCGTATTCAATTTAAAATATTCATTTGGTAATGATTATAAGAAGTATTTTTAATATTTAAAATTTTTTATTATTTAAATATAAAAAATATTAAAAGTAAAGGGTAAAAACACTTTCAAAAATTGTTCTCAAAACGCACTCTCGTTCTAATATTGGATTTGGAAAGTCTTTTTGCATTAAGTGATTCTTCTATTTCGAAAGTGAATTTTCAACTCTTTTTTTTTTTTTTATTTAAAAAAAAAGCAGAGCCACAAGCATCAGCATTAATTTTCCAGGGCTGGGTGGAAAATCAGTTTTGTTTTATTCTGACCCAAGACGACTGCAATTGCAAGGGGTCCACACGGAACGCCTCTATTTCTTTGGGTCTTGTTGAGATAGCTTTCAACACCCCCTTAGAATTATAAGCAAATGAAATGCGTTTATAAAAATGGTTTTATGAAAAGCAAGTAGTCTTGATTTTTATTATTTATTTTTTAAAAAGAAATTTAATTGCTTAGGTCTCTTCCATTTTGTAAAAAATTTACCAAAATCATGTTTCACAATATAAAATTTGATATATTTTTTTTGGCTAAATATTTTTAAAACTTATTTTCATCTTTAAGAGTTTTATGAGATGTTTGAAACTATTTTTAAAAACAGTTTTTCATTACTTGGTTTACAAAATGGTTTTTAAATTTGAAAAAGTATGTGTAGACCCCCATTTAGGCATGGGTCACTTTTTCTCTATTTGTTTTTACAAATCACATTTTTAGCCAGGTGTCACTATCCCAGCGGGCCACGTGTCACATCCTTAGTGGCCATAAGGAATCAACCTCGCTTTTCGAAGCTGTAATAGAACTTTGACACGTGGAGGAACTTTCTAGAAGGGGGTCCCGCAGGCCGTTAGGGGGCGCGGATGAGAGAGAAGGAAAGGTGGCCGCAGAAGGGGTGGTACAGGAAAGGTGGTTGCTGCAGGGATTGTAGGAGGGGACAGCATGGTAGAGGAGCAGAGGGTTTTCGCTTTTTGTGAGGAAGGGACAGCATTGTAGAGAGGAAAAAGGAGGAGTTTTTCTGGGGGTTCGAGAGAAAGGAGTATGGAGGGAACTTGAAGAGAAAAGCTAAGAACAGAGGAGCGTAAAGTTGCTGGGGAGTCCAGGACACAGAGCTGAGAAGGGAGATTTCCAGGTATGACCATTTGTTTTTTTTTGTATCTTTCCCATTTTTTCCAGACTGTCCAGGTCTGATTCTCAGTGACTTTTCATTTCTGCTTGTTGGGTTGTTCTGTTTTGGTGATTACTGATTAAATATTGGAAGAGTTTGCTGTGTTTTATGCCCTATTATGACGAGTATTTTTCCATCTTAACTCATTGGATGTTGGACCCATGGATGAAATGATGAAATGGGTCCGATATGCTGGTTAAAGTCTTCATGTTCTTCTTCTTGTTGCCATCCTGTTATCTCTTTGTTTTCTTTTCCTCCCTGAGTGCATACTCAAGGTTCCAAAGTCTCAGCTGCTTTCCGTGAAGCTTCAAGCCATGACCTCCTTGTGGCTAGAATTTGGGTTTTCAGTGACGATGAAAACAAGCCTTTTCAGTTTTCCCCAAGCTTTCACAGTCAGCAAATACCCAAGGTCGCGTACTACCAGGCATATTCGCCGGCTAGACGTGGAGGCACATCTGCTGGTGGCCTGCCCATTGTGTTTATGTCCATGCACATGTCTTCACTCTGCATGACCCCTATCCCTACTCCCATGCAAGCGTGTCGTCATCTCATCCCCATGTTTTTTCCCTTATCCACCATACCCATCGTTCGTCTATCCACCTCTCTCTCTAGGTCGTCATACCTATTTCCTCACTCAAGCTTGCAGGAATCAAGCATCCTCCACCACACCCATTTTCCTCTCATTCATTCTCCACCCCGCTCCCTCACTTACATGGAGTCTCACGGGTGCATGCTATCCTTCACTCCTTCACATACCCATTAAAACCACTCACCCAAGCTTCCATATCCATACAACTCATACCTATCCTTCATACTACTCATAACCATGTTCTACCATACTCGTGTGTACACCCATTTAACCATACCACCAAACCCGTTTCTCTCTCTAAACCTTCATCTACCTACAGGATCCTCCATAAAAAAATGTCACGTGGCTCTCTCCCCCCTGCGACGCGTGGCATAGCTTCTTCCATCCGGGGAAGAATTCTGTCCGCCAACGTCCCACCTTCTCCGGATGTCTCACATCCGGAATTCTGTCCGTTGACATCCTACCTTCTTCGGATGTCTCACATCCGGAATTCTGCCCGCCGACATCCCACCTTCTCCGGATGTCTCACGTTCGGAATCCTATCCGGCCAACGTCCCACCTTCTCCGGATGTCTCACATCCGGAATTCTGTCCGCCGACATCCCACCTTCTTCGGATGTCTCACATCCGGAATCCTGTCCGGCCAACGTCCCACCTTCTCCGGATGTCTCACATCCGGAATTCTGTTCGCCGACATCCCACCTTCTTCGGATGTCTCACATCCGGAATTCTGTCCGCCGACATTCCACCTATTCTGGATGTCTCCCATCCGGAATTCTGTCCCCAACATCCCACCTTCTTCAGATGTCTCACATTCGGAATTCTGTCCCCCGACGTCCCACCTTCTCCGGATGTCTCACATCCGGAATTCTGTCCGGCCGACGTTTCGCCTTCTCCGAATATTTCACATCCGGCGCCTGACGTCGGGTGGGAGAGGGCGATTCAACTTCCCCCGTCAGACATGTCCGGATCCTCGTTTTATAACTTTTTTTTTTCTTTTAAACCATTTCAAAACATCCTATCTTTCATCCTTAGAATTTTTAAGATCATCCAAGAGTCCTATCTCCAATAGAATTTTACTGCCATCTTTCTTTCTGGCAAGCAATTTTCACAACTCTTCTGTTTTTAAAAATGTTTTAAAATAAGCATAGATTCAATCCCGTAATTCCGAATAATGGAGTTTATGGAATTAATTCATACAAAAATAAACGGGCTTTGGTGGGAGCCCCGCATAAGTGACTTTATAATTGATTGATTGATTAATTTAATTGTCACGCATGATTGATCCTATTCTGCTCTATGACATGCTCGAAATTATTCCTTAATGTGCACTAACCTCTCTCTTGATAGTGCATGGCGGCTCGTTGCCCAGGTACACACCTACTTTCACTCTGGTAATTGTCTAAGCATATTTTGATTTTCACCTGTGCATGATTTATTCTGGGTACTCATTGATTTACTCGTCCATTGCCATGATCGCTTCATTTTATTAGTAGAGACCCGACTTTAGGGGCTTGGAGGGGTGCTACGGTTTTTACCGTACCTTCCCGATAAGTAACCTGACCCCCGAACCCGATTCGGTTTTTCACAAACCACCTTTTCCAAAATGAGGAGTCACACTTAGGGTTTTTCTTTCTTATTTTGTTTACCCTTTAAAAATAAAACAAAAATAAGTGGCGACTCCAAGTTATTTTCTTAATCAATAAAAATCATTTTTCAAATTAAAATCGAGCTCGCCTTCGAGTGGGAAACGCATTGAGTTGAAATGCGGGGTCCACAGTATGTTTAATAAATTTTTAATTAAAAACAGTTTTTCAAAATTGGATGATTTTTTTACAATAATTTAACATTTTTGAGATTTTTTTTAAAAGTATTTTGAAAAAAACAATTTAGAAACATGGGAAGAGATTAAAAAACTTAACATGATATATAACCGTTACAATTTTTGGACGAAAAATAAGTGGGAAAAAACAATGCTTTTATGAAGAATAAATTGAAAAAAAAAATTATATTTGAAAATATAAAAAGTACATATTTCTTTGAAGCATATATAATTAATTGAATAAGTTTTTATTAGAAAATTTTATTCTTAAAAATAACTTAAAACAGTTTTTTAAGGCAAGATTTTCAAACAATCCTGGCATCTGTTTGGAAACGGTTCTTTGAGAGTGGTTTCCTATTCAGAGAATACGTCCAACCATAGGTATTATCATTTTCCTCACAATGCTGACATGGAATAAACCCCTCGAAAACCGCTTCCTTGTGTGGTCGCGAACTGAATTTATTCCCGAAAACAACGTGTGACTGTTTACCCAAACCACGGCTACCGAACAAGCCCTTATTCTTCTCCAACGTTGGCAAAAAGGCGAATTCACTTAGGCGGGATGACGTGGGCGTGCTGTGTCACAAGTGCGTTGCCGCAAAATTTAAAAAATTCCATTTGAAAAAAAAAACGCAAAACACACCTCTGTGAGGAAGAAGAAGCAGAAACCCATGACGAAACATGCGACAAAACGTCACTAAAGACTAGGAAAAAGCTTGGAAGAAGAGTCGGAGGCAAGCCCAAGAACATCAAAATGACTGGATGCGCATGCCGCATGGAATCATTGACTCCCGCCCGTAGTCAAAGTCCTCCCTTCCTCAATCCTCCTCCATGTCTTCTTCATCCCAGACTACTTACTATATTTGAATGATACCCACTTTCCAGCAGCTGAAAGAGTATTGAATCCTCTCTCTTCTTTCTTTTCTTCTTCTTCAGCAATGGCGTTTAAAAGTCCTTTCTGCCCTTGACACTGCTAAAACCCAGTTATTACCACTTCAAGGCCATCATCATCGCCGGCATGGGTCTCTTTACCGACGCCTACGACCTCTTCTGTATTCCTCCCATCATGAAACCTGATCGGGCGGATCTACTACGAGGATGAGCCAAACCATGAGAAGCAATACGAAACCCCAGCTTTTGTGGTTTCTCCCTTGGTAGGCTGGCGCTGCTGGGGACTGTGATTTGGTCAGCTCGTCTGCGCCGCCTCGGTGATCAGATCGGGAGGCGGCGCGTATACGGGCTTTCATTGATGCTCATGGTGCTGAGCTCCATCGGATGCGGCTTCTCCATCTGCAGGACTCGGAACTGCGTGTTGGTGACTTTGGGATTCTTCAGGTTCATACTCGGCATCGGGATCGGCGGGTGATATCCGTTGTCGGCGACGATCATGTCGGAGTTCGCCAAACAAGAAGACGCGTGGCTCGTTTATCGCCGCTGTTTTCTCGATGCAGGGCTTTGGGATTCTCGTTAGCTCGACCGTAACCGATGGTGGTTTGTTCGATATTCCAATGCTGCGTCGAATGCACAGGAACAATCACACGCCGGAGGAGGCGGACTTAGTATGGCGGCTGATTCTGCCTGTTCGGCGCAATTCCCGGCTGCGATGACGTATTATTGGCGTATGATGATGCCTGAAACTGCCAGGTGTGTTTTGATTTCCCCCATTCGGTTCTGTCCGTCCGATGCAATGAAATTTCCTACCAGCTGTTGACTTTTCTCAAAAGAAAAAATACAAAGGAGTCCATTCATGAGCCAGCTTGACGTTGACTGGATCCAATTTTTTAATTTTGCACATCCCATGAAACCCAATTTTAAAACCTTGTTTTGATTGTTTTGTTTTTGTTCGTTGATTGAGCCAATTTGCATTTATAAATCTTCACGCGCAATCGAATCTTTAAGTCTTCACGCTCAAGAGGCTTGATTGCGGAAAAATATAAAAAATAAAATAACGGTAATAAAGAAATACAGAGATTCTAATTCAAACCGAGGTTTGTTTCTTGATATTTTTTTGAAAACAATTCTAGAAGTTTTCTATCCTTTAAAATATATATATATATATATATTTAAAAAATTGTTTATAAATATATCTTATATTCTTTTTATTATAGGAAACAATTTGAAAATAGGAAAGAATGTTTTTAAGAAATTTTATTCTTCAAAAAAATGTTGTTAATCAGATGCTTAGTTTTTTAGAATAATTTTAAAAATAATTGTCACTTATTTTTAAGGACAAAATTTGTATAAGTTTTTGGATTTATTCTCAATGAAAACAAAATTTCATGCCTATTCTCCTATTTTCTACTTTTTCAACCATTTATCAGAATACTTTATAAAAAAAAAAGGTGAAAATACCTCAAATTTGTTCTAAAAAGTCACTTTATGTTGAAAATAAATTCTCAAAAGAAAAAAATGTTTTCAATAAAATTTCCAAAACATATTTCTTCTATTATTTACAGAAAACGTGGCTTTGGTGGCACATGCCATTGTATATGTAAATTTTATGATCTCTCTCAGATTGAATTAGAGATAATATTTAACCATGATTTCAAATTCTTGATAAGGGAACTGAGAAGACGAAAGTCTTTAATACTAATGTTCAGTAAATTGGCTCATCGATGCAGTTGAGAGTGATATTCTGATTAACCAATTTGGAGGAGAGTTAGATCAAAAGAAGTTTGTTTTTGTTTTTTGAAGTTTTTATAATCCTTCAATTCAACAGGTACACGGCTCTGGTGGAACAAAATGTCCGTCAAGCAGCAAAGGACATGGAGAAAGTGTTGGATGTTTCAATGAGTCAGATTGCAGAAGAGTATGAAATCCCACCAAATCCACCTTCTTATCCTCTCTTCTCCAAGGAATTCTTCCGTCGCCATGGCCGAGATCTCTTCTCTTGCGCCACTACTTGGTTTCTAGTGGATGTTGTCTTCTACAGCAGTAATCTTTTCCAGTCTCAGATATACGAGGAGTACCTCTCAAAGAAGGAAGACATGAATGCATATACAGAGGCCTTTGAGGTTGCTAGAGTCCAAGCACTCATTGCAGTTTGTTCAACAATTCCCGGATACTGGGCCACTGTCTCTTGCATTGATCGCATTGGAAGGGTTAAAATTCAAATGATGGGTTCCTCTTCATGGGCCTTGGCTTACTGGGCAATTGGGATACCTTACTACTCTACCTGGGATGAAGACATGGGGAATAAAGGCAAGAAATTTGGTTTCATGCTCCTTTATGGCCTCACCTTCTTCTTTGCCAACTTTGGACCAAACACAACCACATTCATAGTTCCTGCTGAGCTTTTCCCTGCAAGATTCAGATCAACCTGTCATGGCATTTCTGGGGCTGCTGAAAGGTGGGGGGCAATTATCGGGTCTGTGGGCTTCCTGTGGGCTTCTCACAATAAGAAAGAGAAAGGGTATCCCAAAGCAATTGGGATGAGATACTCTTTGGTGATTCTGGCTGGGTTCTGTTTCATGGGAGTGGTGGTAACCTATTTTTTCACCCGTGAAACCAAGGGAAGATCATTGGAGGAGAATGAGATTGAGAATGAGAATGAAGATGGAAGCAATGACCAGGTCCTCCTCAGGTGTTTCACAAATTGCAGTGTGCAGTCACATTCATCAATTAATGAAGGAGCAGCTGCATAGAGCGAAACTCATCGCGGATTCATTTCTTTATCCAAGTAACAACTGCATCCCATCTCTCTGTGTCTCATAGTGTTTGTTCTATGGTTTGTACATACTAGGCACGAATGTATAAGTATTTGTGATCCATGCATTGATGCAACATGATATCATTTGTGAAATAGCAGATTTTCTTACATGAGGATGACATATTTTTAGTGGAAGAGGAGTGTTATAGCTGTCTTCTTAAAACAAATATTAGAATGGTCTCTTAATGCAATATATATAGGCTTGCTTTATAGATTAAACGAAGAGGGTCATATTATTAGCTTTCCCATTGGAATCATATACAGTAGAAAACTTGAAATCTACACAGAGAAGAGGAAAGGGAAAAGAGAAACTGAAAGAAGGAAGATAAGCCCCTGCTTGTAGTCCTTGGAGGGAGGGTTTCATTGAAATAATTATCACTTGTTTTTTAGTAGGATAGGAAGCCATTTTGTAGTATTCCACAGAGTCCCTCAGGCTTTCCCTATGTTTCTCTTTCATCCCTTATATAGGCACCTTTCTTCTCCACGCATTTGGGTCCCCAGGAGTTCTTCACAAGTGATGCTAATCTAGCTCCCTTGGATCGTGCATCATCCAACAGCTGCCCAACTCCATGATCTAGCTTCAAGTCCCACCAATGCCCCATTGCAAAATACCCCCCTGCCAAATTAAACGCCCAATGTGCCTTCATAGATATGAGTTATACAAAATGCATCATGGGTATTCATATAGCTGCAGGCAGGCATTGTTTGAGTTTTAGAGTATTGCTCACCCCAGTGTAGAATTGGAAGCCATCTGCTTTGAAGGCCTCAATTGCCACACTCAGAGGCTGGTTTGCTAGTGCCTTTCAAGAAGCTCTGCTCCGTTGGTCCTCGGTACAATCATGTATCGCTTGAATTTGTCACTACCTCCATTCTCCTGATTGAACAAAAATAGAACAAAATTTGATTATTAAGAAATGGATAATGAAGTCCCCATGGTATAAGACGAGTAGAGACTTTATTGACCTTCTTTTCATCGACACGTGCTTCCTCCAGGCTACAGGGTTAATCTCTCCTTGCGAGCCCGCCCATTAGAGATTATGAAGGCGAAAAAGCGTAATATTAGACCTCCATTGCACCCATGTTGAAGGGTACTGTCGCAAATCAATCAACTCGTTGCTCAACAGAGCAGTCAAATTCCCAGTCACAATCTGGTTTATTGCCTCAACTGCAGCTACTGTGGAAATGCCCAGCAACTTACCTGCATGAATACCACATTCAAATTAGTTGAAGTCACCAACTTTCTTGAAATTCTTATTGGATTTGGCCATGTAAACCCACCTGCTTTGACTACAAGCTTCAAAGTCGTATATGTACATAAAATCAAAATTCAAGTTCATTAAGCAGTGTAGGGCACTTGACCAGCATGCCTTCCTTGTTCTTAACAGTGAGGCACGGCTCCTTTTCTTTTCCAGTTCCAACAGACTTTGGCAATCCCGCAACATCTTTATAGCTAAATTTCTTCAGGGGAGTCTCTTCTCTTAGCAGCTCCAATCTTCAACCCCAAATACTTTCCTTTTGAATTCTTCAATGGCTCAAGTCTGCAAACTCATTTAATCCAAGCCAGTAGCTACTCACCTTCTTGTTTGTCTCATCAATTGTGCTTCAAATTATCCTGAAACACCTCAAATCTATGCAAACTTCTCTTCAAAACTCCTATAACTTTTTCCATGTTTTGACATCCAAGACTCAAAGAGATCAGTGAGTTTATCCATGGAAGTCAGATCATCTGGCGAATAGCCCACAATTGAGAAATCTCTAGCAAAAGCTGAATAGGCAAAGAACAGACATGGAAATGAAGAGAAGGAAAAAATTAGAAAATGGGGAGAGAGCCATTTCTATTAGGGTTTGTAGGAATATCCAAAGAATAAATGGAATGAAGAAAAGGGAAGAGATGGGGTGCATTTATATAGTCTTTTGTTTTGCCATGCATGTTGCCTTTCAAGTAAAAGTAGGATGAATTGTTTCCTCAATACTGAGTCTTTAAGGTTGGTTTTTTTTACTAGTCTTTAGATACAAGCATGTTTTATAGCAGTTGAGTGTATCATGTAGAGAAGTATAATGAATTTCTTTCCACCCAAAAATCCCCCCTTCAGCAAATACATCATTGGAACCCATTTCTCAGTTGCCCACCTCAAAAAACACACGAGTCATTCACCATGAGAGAACTGGTGGAAAAGCTAGTTATTTAGATTGGTTCTGATTTATCAATTTTTTCATTACAAACATTAACTTCATTTTGGGAGTATTGTTGGCAATTTTCTATGGGATGTTTGGTACCTAGAAAGTGCTAAGAAAAAATAGAAAATAAAAACCAAAGGAAAATGATTTTTTTTTTCTTTTTAATGTTTGAATAACATGTGTTAATCCTTTGGAGCTAATGGATAATTTCACTCCTTCACCTATTGTATTACATAATGAAAGCAATTTTAAAGTTCCTACAAAAGCCTTCTTCCCAAAGCATTATTTTCCTTTTCAATTAATTTTAAAATAGGTTGGCCAAGTAAGAAATAGATGATTCATTCTCAGGAAAGTTTAATTGGTAGGGCTCCATTACAGATGAATCAACAAAACCATCATATCCCATCTGATTTGATGTAACATTTTCAATATTCAAAATTGCACTCAGAAATTTAAAATATTCTCATACAGAAATAATTTCTTCAGAACTAGAAAAAGCTTTGCTTGAATTATTATAGATCATATTTAAAAAAAACACACACACACACAATCAATATATATTTTAAAAATTATATGTATGATTTTCTTTAAAAGTGTTTCTAATTGAAATATTAAAAGACAATTCTCACCCATCATATATTCCATCTTTATTCAATTCTTGAAGCAGAGCTCCCTTGCACTCGAAAACTGGTGGAAAATAATTTAATTGAATCATTATGTGATGGGAAAAAAAGATAGAAATAGATATTAAATTCTTTTGTGGGGAGTAAATACAAAGAATATTTTGTAAAAAGAAAGATTGTTAAGAGGAAAGAATGGGAAAGGGTTGTAGAACCAACTGTGTGATTTGGAGGGCTTGGCCATTTTCGAACATAATGTTATCAAACCGCTTTATTCTGAGGAGGGATGAGAAATATTTGGATTTTGGATAACTTGTGAAATTGGTAATGATGGGAATAAGTTCAAGATAGGTTGCATCGAGACTTTATGATCAATTAGATGATTATAAAGTTTTTTTACATAAGATGGTTACTTGATTGTGAATCATATGGTATAAGGCAATTAAATTAAAAATCCGTTTGATAGTAATTTTATAAATTGTTTTTAATATTTTTTAGACTTAAAATTTTTTATTATTTAAGTGTTAAAAAAAATAGTAAAAACGTTTTATAAAATCATTTTCAAATGTATTATTAACAATCATTTTTGTAGTGTTTATAGATATTACAAAATAGATTTGTTTGAATGAGGTGTTATAAGTTTGTCTTTGAAATGTATGATGCAGAGATGAACATATAACTTGGTTAACTTCGATCATGCTTCATGGGTGGTGGTTGTCAATTCCAATAATAGTATGGAATGTGAGTTTGTCGAAAAATAAGTTATAAAATTGCACATGTCATAAAAGATAATTGTCCCAAATTAGCTTTAATGGTAGTTGGACATCCGGCATAGGCACCGACGAGGACAAGATTTGACTGTGAAGTGAGAGGCTGAACAAAGGAGGCAACGGTGGAAGGCACAATGATGGATGGATGAGGTGTAAGTCTTTGAGGTTGGTGAATTACTCTTGACTTGTTAACGATTTGATTTTAATTAAGTAATTAAGTCGTGATGTAAGAAGATTAAAGAAATGTCTATTCATTCTTAATTAACATCATAATCAAAATCACCATCAAATAACCTCATAATCTCGTCACTTACATCTAATCCTATGTCCAACAGTCTAAAGTTTTCCGTACGTTGAAGAAGGCACCGTAGCCACATTTTACAAATTAATTTATTTTTCAAAATTAAAAAAAATAATGTTGGGAAGAACTGAGAAGTGAGCAAGAGTAAGGACAAAAAGGCAGAGTGGGGAGGGGGGAAAGCAGGCTAAACCTAAGTAGTAGGGTGGGGCTCACAGGAGAATGCTTGAGCGCGTTCCAGCTGTCTACTCTCCTACTTCCAGTACCAGTCCAGTCCTCCCCCGTGTGCGTATCATTATTGGATTTTTTTTGTCCTTTTCCCTTTTCTTATTTATTCCCCCCACCGACCTTTTTCTTTTTTTAAAAAAAAAAATTTAACCCATTCTGCGATTTTTTTCCTATTAAACTGTATTTATATTTGTATGAAATTAAAAATTTTCATGTCAATACTCAATAATGTACCCAAGGAATATACGTTTCTTTCAAGTGAAGTTGTCAGATCAATTATTTTCAATACCATGAAAAAAAAAAAAACTCCTAATCTCTCCTCTTTCCATCAAATAATTCAATCCATACAATTAATCTTAATCCATAACAACAACCCACCAATTTTTTTTTATTTGAAACATTTAAAAAATATTTAAAATTTATTATAGAAAATCAAATTCTTAAAAAAAAAATTATTTTTTGTAATTTAACCCATACAATTATTAAAAATAATAATTTAAGTAGATTTTACTCACTTTTCATGAATTTTGGTTAAATATACTTAATAATTTCATCTAATATATCCATTATTTTAAATCAATAATAAGAATGACATGAAAATATCTTTCATGAAAGTTTAAACTAATGATAATCGATCGGGTTTATTAAGCTATAATTTTCATGGCCCTTGAATAATTCAACCAAATTATGGGTATTAAAGTAATAAAAAATATCAAATAAATAAAATGAAAATAGCAAAAGAAGAGGAGAGAGAGTGAGCGTTGGGTTTGAGAAGGAGGGTGAAGTGCAGATGGATTGCGGCAAATTCCGATATTTAATGTTAGGGTACGGATTAAAAGGAGGCGTTTGGACGCATAGATTCGCAATCCACCTCTCTATGATTGAAATCCAAAACCCTAAAAATATTTATTAAGAATTTATGAGAAACAGAAGAGAAAGAAAAAAAGGGTGAGAGAGAAATTTGAAGCTTTTGGGATTCATGAATAATGCAATTTCTGACTTTGCTTCATCACACGTCTCTCTCCTCGATTCCTGCATCCACCCCCTCTTCTTTATGGTTTTCACCCATGCCCTCCTACTTCCCTTTAATTCTAGTTCTTCCCTTCTTTTTTTTTAGCTTTTTATCTCATTTTTATAATTAATTTTATTTGTATGTTCATTTGTTTTCAAATTTCATAAAATATCACCCTTATTTAAAATAAATAATTTTTTTAAATATAAAATTAAAATTAAAATTTTATTTCTTGTTACAATATTTTAATACTTTTTTTGGAAATTGGATAAAAATAAAAGTTTATTTATTTGAAATCTAGATCGTCCGATGAGAATATAAATAAATTATACTAGGATTTAAGAATGCAAGTGGAAATAAAATGATTGTGTAACGAGGATTTAGAAAAATCAAATAATAAGGGGCAGTAATTATTGGGCCTGAAAGAAGCCCAATTGTTATACTTTAGACCCATAGGAATGGACGGCTGTGATTAATGTGTATGATGAGAGCAGGGGTGGACAGTGGTCAGACAGCAGGAGCCACAAATATAATTGATCCAGAGGAGTACGTCCTTTTGAGTGGTAACTAATTCATGCCCACTGGATTATGGGATTTGTGGTGGCGAAGCGGATCTCGAGGCCAATCAACGGTCCTAGTGGCCTAAGGCGGAGGTACTCTTCACAGGGGCGTTATCGTATGCATTTAATGAAGATAGGGTGCAGGCTAAGCATACGGCTAAAGCCAAATAAAAGTGGCGATTAATTGATTATTGGACCCTCCCATCTTTAATTATATTCTCTATGTTGCATATTTAAAATATTCAATATATAGAAAAAATACAAAAAAATATTTATGTGTAGTTAAATCCGAATTGTCCAATAAAAAATATATAAACAGATTAAATTATAAAATAATAATAATAATTTAATTTGGGTTAAATGTAAAAAATGTGACTAATAATATGATTAGCATATATATAATTTCAGTATACACCTTTTTATATGATATTTTTTAATTATAATTTCATAATAATGTGAAAACCGGTGTTGATAATTCGAAGGAAAAATAAATGTCATTTATTGGATGGGCAAAGTATTTGTTTTTTTATTGAAAGTAATTTATTTTTTTAGAATTTAGGTTGTTTATTTTTTTATGATTTATTATAAATTTTTTATTAAATAAAAAAGATCAAAATATATAATTTTTTTTAAATAAAAAAAAATAACATATTGATTTTTTTTAATTTTTTAATATTTAATATAAATAAAATATTATAAAAACAAATAATCTAATATTTAATATTATTAAATAATAAACTTTTATTTAGAATTAAATAAAAAAAACATCATATAAGAAATAAAATTTAAATTGTTGAAATATTATAGGATAAAATTTAAAAAGACTTTTATGGTACTAAAAAGCAGTTACAGTAGAAACCCTAATGGGAATAGTGTGTATATGTGGGAAAGGAGTTAGAAATTCACCTGATTTGGGACCAAAGGAATAGATATCTTGATTTCATATCAACTTTTTCTGATCATTTTAATATTTTGCTTCTTAGAGAACTTTATTTTTAGTTCAGACAGAGTGGTTGAAGCAACCAATCAAACCTGATGTTGGGACCAGCCACCTTTTTGGTACAACAACATTCAATTCTTTTTTTTTTTTTCTCTCTCTATTTTTTTTTTCCCTTTGTCAATTAATGTTTTTATTTTTTATTTTATTATTATTATTTTTGTGGTTAGAATGTTCATCTGGCCTTTTTAGAACCTTTCATTAATACTGGCAATGGTGATGGAATTGACAATCTGTTGTGACTTGTGACAGCCAGTAACACCCACATGTGAAATAAATGGTCTTAACAGGAAAATTATATAAATATATATATATTTTTTGGAATTTTAAAAAAATTTAGATGACAATAATGTTATAAAAATGTTTTTGACATAATTTTTAAATAGATTTCAAATAGAAAATAATTTTTTAGATGATAAAAAATTTTAAAAATGATTATTTTAATAAGAAAGAGAGTGTGGGGGTGTAGAAAAACATAAAATGTTTCACATTAATGGAATGTTGAGGAATAAGCAATTGGATATGGGAATCGATCTTGTTGTACTACAATTAAACTAAAATAATATTTTAAAAAATAAAGAAAAGGAAAAAGAAAAAGAATTAGGTGATGATGATCTCACTGCTCTGAAGGGCTACCCTCGTGTTATCTCTCTGAAAACCTGACTCATCTCAACATGCTCACACACGCACGCATAAATCTCTGCAACCAACTTCGCATTTACTACATCTCTCTCTCTCTCTCTCTCTCTCTCAATCTTCAGACAACCCCCACCCCCACCCCCACCCCCACCCCAAGTTTCACCTTAATCCAACAAATATCTTGAATTTCTACGACCCCTCTTTCCCATTTTATCCTATTTGGGAACCTCTCTCAGGTGCACTTGTGTAGGCCCCTTGAATAGCTTTAGCCTTTATGATCCCAAATCTATATCCCTTCTCATTATAGCTTTCCTTCTCCCTTCGGTTTCAGTGCTTCACCCTCGTTATAGATATATATATATAAATTGCATTTAGACATCTCAAGCCAGAACCCACTTACTTCATTCCTTCATTCATTCACTCATTCACTTACAATCTGAAGATGTTGGCTATGGAGGAAGTTCTGTGTGAGTTGAGCAGAGAGGACATAAATGAGCAAGGTTTGCCTCCTGGGTTTAGGTTCCACCCCACTGATGAAGAGCTGATAACCTTTTATCTGGCTTCGAAGGTGTTTAATGGGAGTTTCTGTGGTGTGGAGATTGCTGAGGTTGACCTCAACAGATGCGAGCCTTGGGAGCTTCCAGGTATGCCTAGAGTTTGTTTCATGTCGACATTGAGACAAGATGAAAATGGGGAGAGACAAATATATGAGAATATTCCCCTTTCTTTTTATCTTCTTTTTCTTTCTCTTTTCCTCTTAGGTTTTGATGGCCTGATGGGGCTTTCTCTTGCATACTCTCTCACTCTCACTCACTCTCACCCTACCTGCAAACCTTTCTGCTCGTCTCTTTTTTTTTTTTCTTTAATTCAAAATCAACTAATGTTATTGGTTTATATGATCTTTTGGTCAACATAAAAGACAACTATATAATCTTTACTTCTCCTTGTGATCTTGGCTATGTGGGTGGGGGGACAGGAACTCTCAGAAACAACATCAAATGGCTATTTTCTCTCTTTTTTAGCTGTCTAATGAGTCTTCATAGATTATGAGATCTCATGGGTTAATGAATTAATTAACCTTTTGGTCATCTATGTAAATGCATATATATCCAAATAAATATAATGTTGCCAGTCGTTATTTTAGGTTTTTACTTGCCAATCCGTCAATACTTAGCTATAACCCTATAAATAGATACATGTCCCTGTCAATGCCGCACAGTTTGAGAATTTGTGAGGGAAAGAGGAAAGAAAAACAACAGTTGGGTGTAGCAGAAACTACATATTAACATTAATGCTCGTGATGGGTGGAATTGTGGTTGCAGATGTAGCAAAGATGGGAGAAAGAGAGTGGTATTTCTTCAGTTTAAGGGACAGAAAGTACCCAACAGGGTTGAGAACAAACAGGGCAACTGGAGCTGGGTATTGGAAAGCAACAGGAAAAGATAGAGAAGTGCACAGCGCGCTCAGCGGGAGGCCTTTTACTTGCGGGATGAAGGAAAAACCCTAAGGGGTTTTCTACCAATGGAAAGAGCACCCAAAGAGCGAGAAAACATGTGGGATTATTTGCACGGTACCGGCACTCGACGGGGAACCTTTCTCCCCTTAACCGCCACCCCACGGTTGGCCCAAGTAAAACGCCTCCTCCGCCACACGCCACCTCCCACCTCCCTCCTCCGCCGTGGGAATTTCAAGTTTTAATTAGCCTGCAAAAACCCACTTTTTTCGGGTTGTTTGTCGTTTTTTTGAGTTGAGCTTTACCCTTTATTGTATATCTTAAAAAACCCAAAAAAAAATTAAAAAGATTTAAATAAGATTAAATATATATTAAATAAAAAGAGTTTTTGAAAAGGAAATTTTGAAATACTTTGGTTTCTTTCTGGGCCGGGGACTTAACCCCAGTTTCAGTTTCAATTTTGTATTTTTATTGGTTTTTATTACAGTTTGCTTTTTATTC
>JBAPGN010001770.1:0-17308 GCA_037355405.1 Vitis amurensis | reverse complement strand
TAAAATAATATAAAACAAAGTACAAAAAAAATAATAACGAAATTATATCAATTGAAGATAAAGTCAAGATAACCTTTCCGGTAGCACTTAATCATACAAATATAAATTCAACTAAAAAATGAGAAAGAAAAAACAAGAAAAATCAAATCTAAGTGTATCTAAAGGTCCATAGTGGGTCTAATAGTGCCTATGCAGGCCTATGGTGCTTAAGTGGCTAAGTATCAATTAGGGCTGCCAAAGCTGAGTCCGCTATTAATGGAATCACAGAATTCCCTCAACCAATAGTCATTCAAGTGGGTTGAAATATAGCTATATTGAACGTAATGGGGTCACAGGGAACTTGTTGTAAAAAGTACAAGCGACACACGTAAATAGGACAGTTTTGGCTAAAGTCAAATGAGGCTACCAATTTTTATTACGATTTAAACTATTTCTTAATTTTCTTTTCTTATATTTTTCTCTCTATTTTCCTTCCCTATCACATTTTCTCCTCAAAATTTCCCGAGAAGCAACATAGCCTAAAGGTTCCGCAATTTATAAAATTCAAGGTCAATCCCTATGTCATTAAATGATAGTATTTAAAATAAAATTATTGAGTAGTGTGTCAATATATCCTCTCAAATAAGAGAGCTCGTGGTTTTTACAAGTTTAAAAAATGAGACTGGTAGTTAAATAGTGGATTAGAATGTAATAAAAAGAAATCATGTTTATTATGAAAAATATGAGTAGAAAGAAGGGGACAAAGGTGTAATGAAGAAAAAGCTTTATGGCATCCTTTTAATGTTTCCATCTGTTTTCCGATACTCTAAACCGATTACAAACTACCATGTAACAATTTTTAGGCTTTATGACTGGCCATTTAACCAAAATGGTGATTTTGAAACTACCTCAGAACAAAACTAAATGATAACCCCAAAAGCCTAGATTGGATACGTTATTTAAGATTTGTTTCTTTAAAACAATTTTTAAGAATAATTTTTAAAAATAGTTTTCCTAATGTTTTATTTAATAAGAAGTCCCTATTAATTGAGAAACTTAAAAATGTATTACTTATTTTCTATATTTAAAAAAAATATTATTTGTATGTTTAGGATTTCAATTGTTTTTCCATAATTTATAACATTATTTTGTTAAAAACAATTTGGGAAAAAAAAAAAAAGTGAAAACGACATAAACAATTAAAATTATTGTTTGGAAACTTGAGATTCAAAGGGTCCAATCTTTAATCAAGCCCAATGCCGCCCAAGCTAGACTAACGTCGAAAATGCCAAAGTTCAAACTCAAACCATGCCAAATTTGACAAATTTTACGCATCACGAGTCAAGACCTAAGGTCCACACCGTGCTCAAAACAGCAAGATCTAAGTTATGTATTAGCTAAGACACATCCAAGAAGTCCAACCCAACCCAAAGATATGCAAAGATCCAGCTTCAACTTCAGATATTGTCAAGATCCAAAGCCCAACCCAAAGCACATGTTTAATGCTCCAATTCAGGTGATCAAGGATGACAAGGTCCAAGCCTAGCTTAAGACGCAGTAGGTTAAAGCTCTACTTTTAAGACACATCAAAGGTCCCAAACCGCGGTTTGGCCCCCTTTTTTTATTGGGGGGTAAAAATTATTTAAAAATTAGAGGAAATAGACTACCACTTCCACAAACTACAAATCATAAAAGTCAATTCCTACTTTCCATGATTTTTCTGTTTTTGTTTTTTAAAAGCTACACTAATCTTACTTAAAACATGAAGAAAACTGCAGAGAAAGCCTCTATTGTTTCCAAATGTCCAAAACTTCAGATTCATGAATCACACAGAAGGCAACCTAGATCCAACAGTAGAAGAGAATAAGACAAAAAACAGAGCACTAGAAGAGCTTTCCACATGCTGGTTGAGTGTTTAGCAGGTTGGCCAATGTCCAAAAAAATTCCTAAAGTGTCCCTAAAACTTAGTTACTAATCCCGTCTTCAGGCACAATATTTTGAAGGACTAAGACTTTGCTAAGAGGCCGATGGTACAGATATTTGAGTGTCGGTGATTAAATGTGAATCAAACCCTTTTTCTAATCTTTAAAATGTGTTAGAAAAGCTAGGAAAAGTTTTGGTGCCAAAGCTTTCATCCCCACTGTTTCTAGATCGTCCAGTGTAAGGGGCAGATAAGATCCAACACTGGTTTTTTGATCAAATCTCAGCCATAGATTAAGGGATTCTTTTTATACTTAAAAAACACAATCTTCTCTCCACTCTTTCTACGTAGAGATCTACAAAAATGTGGAGAGAGCTTTGCAACCACCTTCTAGTTTCTTCATTTTTTCTTTTTCAATAATAATTTCCCATTGGGGGTTTTATTGCGCAAAGAAAATCCAACTTCTCTTTAATGTTCTTCCCAAACTAGTTTTTTATGGATTTTCTTAGCAAATAAAATTGGGTTGATTTCATTCCTTCATTCATACACATCTCCTTCATTATAGTTTGTGCAAAAACCCAGATTTCTTATATGTGTGGATTCTAACGAAGAGGCCAAATTGGCTGGTGCGGACTCCCAATGTGCTCCGAAAGATGAAGTGAAAGTTGAGAGTGAAGGTACTAGTCAAAGTGTCCGGGAATGATGTTGCTTGAGCTAGGTAAAACCTGTACTAGTTTTTTATGCTTCATAGTTCTTGAGTTTTCCAAATCAATTGGTACGGCCCATGTTTTTTATCTCTTCAGAGGTTTTCACGTAAAATCTGTAGTAATTTTCCTTCTTTCCTCTCACTCTACACTTCAGATTTAAATTTTTGTTTTTGATATCAATTAACTAACTTGGCGGCATATATGTGAATAATAAATTGGGTGATAAAGTGTGATGATGCCAGGAATATCCCTAGTAAATTTTTTTTTTCTGCCATTGGGTTAATGATATCTGAATAAATTGATATGAAGTTGAGCGAGAAAATTTTTTGGATTTATTTTTTGGGGATTGGTTTGAGATTTGCAATTGGTATTGCATTTATAATATTGAAGAGTGTTGGTGCAATTAACCATTCTTACGCGTGTGATTGTGCTTGTGAAAGCAGTTTTGAACAGAAAATGTCTTACATGGAGAAAGTCTAAGTTAGGTAAATGTCTTGTTGGGGTAGAAAATTTTACATTGTTCTACAACACTAATCACAAGCCCATCCCTTTAGTGTAGTCCTTATGGAGATTCAACAATTCACGGGATCGGTAGTGGAAAAATGTTCACAAGAAGAAATAAAAATCATGCTTGAAAAACAATCTCCTTTGGAATACTTTTTTTCTGTTTCATTTTTTGGATAAACTATGTAGAAAATAGAAAAAGTGAAAAAATACCCATGAGCTATCTTCATTTGTTTCAATGATTATTCAAAGAAGTTTACACGAACCTTATTTAAAAACATGAAGAAAATGAATGCAAAGAGTCCCTCCCCCAAAGTGGACGTGGAGAAAGACCTAATTTTAATGCTGTCAAAGAGACCTTTGTATTGTTTTCCAATGTTTCCGAAACTTCAAAGATAACTAATGCAAAGAGTAACTTCATATGTTTTTTTAAATTTTTGGAAAAAAAAATAGATATTGAGAAAGAATCCACATGAAAAAGGCTTTAGTGCAACACCGTAATCTAATGGGAAGATGAATATCACAAATAATAAAAAAGAATATAATATAAAAAAAATATATTCAAAATCTATTGAATATAATATTACTTAAAATAATTTATAATATTTTTATTTTTATTAAACTAGGATTATCATGAATGGATATATTTTTGGTATAAAAACTTAAGAGTATGGTTTTGTACGTGTGATTTTAAAAAAGGTTTTACTTTTCAAAAAGTAGAAAAAAACTTCATTTTTGTAAAAAAATGATACCATTATTCCGGTTGTTTTTCTTTAATTTTCAAATTTTAAAAAAATAAAGTGAAATAACATAAATTTTATAAAAAAATAAGTAGATAAGTGCTTCAACACATTTTTAAAAAAAAAGGAAAGAACATGGATATAAATTAAAAAAAAAAAGAAAACATAAATAATCTCTATTTTCTTTCATCTTTTCAAAATCTATTATTGATATTAATAAAAAAAAAAATCTTTAAATATGATCGTCTTTTGGAATACACATGTTTTTTTTGTTTCTATAAATTTCCTTTATCATCTCAAAAACATTAAATGACAATAGAAGTCATGAAACCAATAAAGTCTATGAAGTGTCATAAGACCAAAAATTCCATTTTAAGTGCTTGACTATTATTTTCTTTGCAAGTATTAATCATAATTTTGGGCAAGTTTTACTCAATAAGGCAAAAAATCGTAATCACAATACTTAATGTAATTGAGCGCAATTTTGTCAATAGCAAATAAATCATAAATCAAACAAGATTTAATGCATTGATTTACATGAATCTAGAATATTTTTAAATGACCTAGAAACTTAAATAGTGATATCCACAAAATTTAATAAACAAAATGTTTAAATGATTTATGATTCCTTCTAATAAACCATATATAGTATAATATTTTTTTCACTACACAAATAAATTGTAACTTAAGTAAGAACTTATGTTTTGGATCCAATTATTAATTTAAGTAATTAAAAAAAATTTGAATTTAAACTTAGACCAGTTAATACCGCAGAATTTATAATAGATAAAAATTAGTCCACAATAAATTATTTATTTTTTCAATAATTATAAAATTTCTCACTAGAGAAATAAACTTCAATCGATGTCACATTTTGTAATTAAATTAAATTAATGAGTTGAAATAGTGTTTTAGAATGATTCGAAACTTCAAAATTGATCTATCATATTACGATATTAATCAAGTATTTCCATATTGAGTAACAATAACTATAGCAATGTAATGATAAAACTGACTCAATGTTCACTTGTTAAGAAAAAGTAAATGTTAATTTATTTTTAAATAACACACATATAAATAATTATAATTTTAAATTTCATTATATTTCATTTTTTAAACAAACTCTAAGGTATTGTTAATATCTATCAGAGACATTAATTAGTCCAAGTTTCCTTGATTACATGTCCTTAGGTCTCTTGAGTAAACCTACGAAGCCAACATTGGAAAGCAATAAGCCATTTTGGTATAAGCCAAAAGCAATTAGCAATGTTTGCTGAACCGCCAAATCAGGCCGACTAAAGCAATTAGGCTGCACAAGTTTAGAATATTACTTCACATAGGCATTTAAATGGCTGAGGCCAACATGCCCTCTCTTTTCTTCATCATTCCCCTGCATAAGCTTTTCTTTCCTTCAGCCGAACATGTTTTTTTTTTTTTTTTTCTCTTCTCATCTTAAACTGGAGAAACTTCCTTCTTCTCTACATACGTAGTGCACTTTATTTTTTTTTCTTTAAATTGGTGCACTGTCTAGTTTTAATTCTCAGGTGGGCCTTCTTTCTTAACTTGAGATGATATACTTACTAAAACTTGACTGCTTCCTATCTTCTTTTCTTCTTGTCAAATAATATCTTTGATTCAATTTTCATTCTTGTAAGTGCACATATTCTCAACATGTTTCTTATAACATTATTTTTTTTTCAATGTAAAGAAATTGCAAAAAGTTTTTTACTTGATACTACAACAATATTGCTCTCATGGAACAATTTAGGCTTATTTAACACGTCATATTTCAATTTATTAAACAGACACGAGTTTCTTTAAGAAATGAACACTACAAAGATTAATTGGAATGAGTAAATGGGGTTTACTTTAAGAATTAGACAAAAATTTTGTAAGAAAAAGGTTTCCAAATTTAAAAGATTGTATGTGGAAAGTTTGACTTGATATGTCTTCCTAACGTGAATTGCATTGGCAAAGAGCATGATAAAAGTTCAATCAACGCCATGTTTTCTCTGTTAAATAACCCCATTTATCATATCGGCCACTTTTTTTCTTTTGTCAAATATACGTTCATAAGTCTAGATACTTGATTATGACCAGGAACTGATACTCAACCAATGTGGCCCGAAAACTGATGGCAAATTGCTTTGTCAACAATAATAAGCAACCACCGCACAGCTTTGCAATGGTAAAGAAACTTTTTAAAATTCATGTTTTTCAAGAAATAATTCTACCAGTATAATTATGAGTTTCATGTCCAACTCATTTTTCTTTCCTTGCTTTTCTTTTTTTTTTTTTTTGGCGAATAAAATATTTCAAATGATTCAATTTTGGAGAGACGATTACAGAAAAATAATTTATTTTATTAGAAAAATAAGTAATTATGATAAAAAATAAAATTGGTCTTTCAAAAAATAGATGATTAATTTAAAAAATAAATAATAGACATAAATTGGTAGTTATTATGATTTATTTTTTCAAATAACTATTTTTTTAATAATATTTTTTGGGAAAATAATATAAAGAAAATTTTCCTCAGATGACCTAAGTTCCGCCCTATAAAATACTAAGGTGAGCTTGCCAAGCTATTCTCGAACCATCATTAGCTCAATAGTCATCATTTAGGGCGTGTTCTATCATTGTTCCATCAGGAAGTGAGCATGGTCTAATCATGTCTCAACATGTCCTCTCTCCATCTCCTAAACCCGAACACCCCAAGGGGCAAGATTTCACCCTCTAGCATTTGGGTGACGATGTCATTGCTACACTCCCGAGATGAAAGGTAATTCAGAAGTGAAAAATATGTGTGGTCAGATTATGGTTTATTTTCAATGTGATTAAATGTGGTAAATTTTGTTAGTACAGGTTACACCGTGCTTGCAAGAGGTAGAAGCAAGTTGAAGATCTAAGACGAAAGTCAGAAGGGCAGTTAATGGCTGCCGCATACCCTTCCCAATTGTTGAACTTCATTGATGCAAGTGCAACGGCCTTTGGGGTGGCAAATACACTTTTGGGAAAAGAGAGAATTAGAGAAATCATTACTAACATATTTCGAGGTTCAATGGATGGCCGATCGATGACAGATGATATTCTCTATAATAATTGCTCTTCAATTTCGGACTACTAGCATCAAGGGTTACAATATTTCATGTGGTAAGAGACCAGGATAAAGTTACATGCATAGGTAAAAAAATTGCAACCAACCTTTTACAGATAGGGTGGTATCCATGCAGGTATATCAATCAAGTTCAAGTGAAAAGGTGTTTCAAAGAGATTTGATCCTAGCAACATACAAGCATACGCTGGCTTGTATGAAAGCTGCACATCTCAGGGTTTCAGATTGGAGAGGACATTCTTGAAGACACTTGGCCTTCAACCACCACGTCACCTCAAGGCCCACGGTAGACGTTTAGGATATCCTCTGAGCAAACAATTGCTCATTATGCCCTGAAGCACCCATTAGGAAAGGTTTGACGAGGCCTAGAGCAGGAGTGAGGTATCTATCTCTCTATCAATGAAATGAAGCTTCCCATGAATAAAATTTACAAGCTGGCAAAGTTAGATTTCATCTAGTCAAGTCCCTGCACAAAGAAAAGCTAAGCTATCTTGCAACGGATTGGTTTTTAATCACACCTTTCATTGCACGTTGGTCATGGTCTTACATTTGAGTGTGCTAATTATATATATTTGATGTATTTTTACGTGGGGAAAGAATTAGACTTTGCTACAAAAGCTACCATTTCGCGGGATAAGATTTGTGGAAGTGGCTATTTTGTTGGATACTTGGGTGTCCTTACCCCAAAATTCACTATGCTAGAAGAATTTTAACCAATTAATTGCCATGGTTCCATTAAGATGTATGCTATTGGATGCCCATATGGCACACTGAGAGAACCCTACCCTTTACAAGAAGCCATTGAGAGGTTTGATACACCGTAATATTACCCCCAACTGATTCGTAATATGTAAATTAACCTTCTAATCAAGCTGGGTTAGTGTATGTTCAGGGGGATATTAAAAGCATAGATCACTTCCAAAATACATGAAACTCCTTTCTGATGTGGACACCTTGATTCTGTACAAAGAAATCGACCAAGCAGTTGGATGAAAGATGGAAACCAATATCGGTTTACTATCCAAAAGAAGAGTAAGACACACCTTTACTTCAAGATCTTCCAAATTTTGCATTATGATATTTTAATAGTCTCAAACATCCATATAGATATAACTAAAACTTTTAATGAATGTCTTACAGGTTGAAGAGTCCAAGTTCGAGCTTACTTTTTGCTGAGCGAAAATGGCCAATGAAGAAATACATACCTAACAATAGAAGAGTATATCTTGCTTGCAAACTCCGTGACCTCAAAGGTTCCTGCAATTTTGCAACTGTTTCATTGAATGGGAGAAATCATACAAAGAGCGCCTTGAATTGGGTGATCGTGATCCTAGAGATATCACAAGCTTCAACTGTAATTCAGACCAGGATGGCATCACAACGCATAACGGTAATGGTGAAATTGTACAATGAAGTTTGCTTCAAAGACAGGAAATGAGTTGGGTAAGGCGCTGTTGGATCAATTTTGTCCAAGCTGATATGTTTTAAATTAAGTGAACTTCAACACACAATTCACTAATAGACAAAGATTTTTAGGTCGAAATTTTATCTTTAGAGTGAGAAACAATAGTACTCATGATTTTCCTAAATTTTTTAATATATGCACAGTTGAGCAAAAAAGAGGGCATGGTGCCTCAAGCGCATTGAGTTCGTTGAAGCAATATGGTGTCTCTGAAGGAGACAAGTGTACATGAGTTCCGACAAAATAAGCAAGTGAGAAATCATTGCTGATATTCCAGGAATGCCTCAACCCTATCTTGCCCGTTCCAGTAGCCTCTGATTCTCCTCACTCGTGTTGTTCAAATTGCTACGATTCATTGATGTCATTTACATAGGAAGGGAGACGTCAGCACATGTTGGGAAAGTGATAGGAATAATATTGGATCTGTGGCTCATTGACCCCATAGTATGACAAATGGTAGTTATATATAAAAGGTGTTAGAGAAATCCGTAAATAAAAAACTTTTCTGAAAGAATGGTTTGTTACTGCAACTCTAACCAGATTATTACCAAATCGGTCTCTTAAATACAGTTTATGGTCAAGACTGCACTAAAACAAGTTTCTTGTTCTGTTTAACCAACTTAATATAAACCTCGTAAGAGCCAGCTAGTATGATCCTCCAAACTCTGAGTTTTGTGTTCTTAAGCTTTGAAAATGGAAGTAGAGAATGAGCCTTTATGAACATCTACTATTTGATCTTGAGATTGCAGATGATGAAACTTCTACTCCTTTGCATCACTTCTCCCTTAGCACAGAAATCCAAATTCAATATGCTCTATTCTGGCATCGTAGTACTCGAGTGTAAGCTTAACATGATAGTACTCGAGATCATATAGAAACTTAATTCAGAACAACAATGAATTGTAACCAGATAATTTTTTGTTAAGTGGCCAAACGCTACACTCCCATCTTGTCTTTTGACAAACAGGATTCTGCTATATTACTTAGTTTTTGGAAGATGCAAACACTTCTGAAGTTTGCTTGATCTTGTATTCCCCCAAAACCCAATAAACTCAACTAAGCCAAGATCATTGGAGCTATTCAATTCAATCTTTGACTATTTATTGTCCATTTCTTGCGCTGTTATCAGATTAAGATAAAAGGAGCATGTTTGGAGTGATTGCTTACAAAGAGGAGACGTTTTATTTTTAGTTATTATTATTGTTCTTTCTTCCTTTCTCTTTATTGCTATCTTATAGTTTTTTTATGATTTAAAAGCTTATTTTGTTTGATAATAAATTTTAAAATAATTTTTGAAATTCATTACCTTTAAAAATATTAAATTATTATAGGTATTCTTAATTAACTTCTTTGAAAAAAAAATAAAAGAATAAAATGAAAGATACGTTGATTTAAAAAATATTTTTCAAAAAGATCTAATCTATATTCCAAGTTTTTATGCAATATATATAATTAAATAATATATGAAACATATCAAATAATTATTTTTAAAAAAAGTCTCGAATAAAATTATTTTTTAAAGAAAAATTTCGAACGTTATTTTAAGAAAAAATAATTTATTTTTAAGAATAAACTAAAGATATTATTATTATTACAATATAAAAAAAATTTGCATGAATATCCGGGGAAAGTTCCTACTGTCTTAGATGCGTAATAGAATAATTCTAATTAAAAAATTATATTTTAGGGCAGGGGGAAAATTAACGTGTCAAATGAATGTTCTGCTGATTTTCGATTTTACCCAACATGTTAGTGTTACCGATTTTAACTCCATTTAGGATTTTCTTTCTTTAACCAAAACAGGACAGGGAAAAGGACTGTTAATTTCCGAAGCCTGTGTTTGTGGTAGAAAAAGCACTGGTAGGTGATTCGCAACCACATCACAGCAATCATCGCCGCTCGCTCACCGCCGCCAAACAGTCATTCCAAGCAAGGCAACGCACCGTTCGAGGTAATTTCCTGTTCCTTCTCCTTTCTCTTCTTCTTCTATAAAATGGATTGAGTGGGATGTCTGGGAAGCCATGTGGAGAAAAGGGATTTGGATCTGGAACCCATGCCATGTTTGGAAGTCCAAAGGGCAAAACCGCTTTCCCACCCTGTTTGTTTGATCTCAGTTTAAACCGTTGATTTAAACGCGGCCTGCCTGATTATAATTTGAACCAGATAAAGTATTGCGTGATTTTTCAGAAAATTAGTGGTTTCTGAAAAAATTTGCTCTGAATTCTGATATAATTATCAACCCCTTTCGTTCATAGTGAAAATCGTTGGGGTTGATATTGATTTGTCTTTAACTCTGAAAAAACTGTGGTTTGAGTGATAGTTCTTTTAAGATTTTGAATGAAAAATTCGAACACTCCCAATAAATGATGAGTGATTTTGAAAATGTGGTCTTTAGCTGTGATTTGTGAATAACCTTTGAATTAATTATAAGACCCATGGATGGGTTTTGTTGATAAAGGAATATGATTGGCAATGAAAACAGTGGTTTAATGTTAGTTTGATTGTGAGTTTTTGATTTAAATGGCAATACCCTTGAATAATAGTGAAAACCTGGATGTTGTTTCGATGATTAGGATTGATAAACAATAAAACATGAAACCTTTTGTGATGAGCTGCAAGCCCTTTCTTTATAATGTGTAGGTTAATAATATGTAATTTGCAGTCCATCAATTCAATTATCTTGAGAATAAATGTTGGTGAATTACATGATTAAAGGATTCGTCAAATGGTGTTCCCACAGCATGGATTTTGGGGTTAATGGTACAGTTGTAAAAATGGCCTGTTCCTTCTTTTATCTCTCCCGGTTTTGCTTCTTTCTTTCTTATGCTACTTTGGAAAATTTGTTTATGCTTTCATGTGTACTTAAAATAAATTGATTTAGGGCCGACCTAGATCCTGAAGGTCCCTATCTGGAGCCCATGTAAACAAATGGTCCTATTGAATGAAATGAAAATCTATCTTTTTTTTTCAGTTAGGAAACAAAGAAGGGAAAAGAAGAAAATATGTTGAAGAAGGAAAAATGAAAGCTAGGGAAATTTGTTCTTTGATTATTCTTTTTTTTTTTTCTTTTTTTTTTTAAAGCTTTCTCTCTCATTTTCCCTATTATAATTCTTTTCTAAAAATACTTTTTAGTTTTTAATGTTTTTTTACTTGAGCAGAAGGTAAAATTGTTGGGGTCTCTTGCTTGCATTTAAAAACCTTTTTTCGAGAGGCATTTGGTGCAAAATTGACCGGGAATCAGTGCATGGAGCATCCAAGTGCCAAAGTGTTTCTGGGATCACGAGCAATTCTGGGCTATAACAGAGGATTCTTAACGCAGCCGTTCTAATCTCCTGAAGTATCGGCGCGAATTGAAAATCATTTTTGCAGCTGAAATTCCGCCGCATTCTAGAGCTTGTTGATCGGAAGAATTTCTTTTACACATTGAATATTTCTGCTTCGCGCGAGTAAAAAACAGCTTGAACAACTTAACAGCCCAGCCACTCTTGATTCGTCCATCCTTGAAGTTTGAGTTTCCTCCTGAGAAACCAAAAACCTAGCTCTGGTCCTGGAAATTGCAATATTTTAATTTTTTAATCCATCCATGATTTGATAAGTGTTACAATACATGAATAATAGGTGTTCGCAGTTTCAAGATTAAGATTTTGTGATTCATTACTTTTTCATGTCTTTTGCTTTGTTGTATAATTTAAATTAATTTACGCCTTCTTCTCCACGCCAAAATAAATAAATGGAGAAAAAAAAAAAAGAAAAAAAGAAAGAAAGAAGGAAAAGAGATAAAAAGATTGAGAAGCCTAGAATTTTGTGATTTTGAGTTCTGCTCATTGGTTTTATTTTTTAGAAATATAAGATGGAGTTAATTTCCTTTAGCTTAAGGTACGGACGTACCCTGAATGGCATTTGTTCGTGAATTAACAAAGAGAAAACTAAAACCAGTATTGTTTCAATTGGGTAAAATTTCACAATACACGAGCGCTTCGAATTTCAAGAGAAACATACAGTAGAAGTTGATCCCAAGCACTTTATTAGAACTTCCTGTTTGGTTGGTGTGATCTAAAATCTGGTAAGCATTGAAATTGACTGGAGGGGTGATATTAAGACTAAATAATTGATTGTATTGAGACATAACCAGAATGAATATTAATGTAAAAAAGTAAAAATTTGGACTCGAAAAGTAGTTGACTATTTAACAGGTACAGATGTGAGATATTATGTTTGATAATTATAGAAATAAACCGTAGAATCAATTGAAAGTGTTGGACATATAACAAATATTAAGTGCCTAGTCTTTTGTAACTTCTCAATGACTGCTCTGTGTTGTGTGATCTGGGTAATTCTTTAGGAAGCTATTTGATTGCACAGTAATTTATAATTGTTCTGAATCCCCTTTATATGATATTTGATTGGTTGGACTAAGCTTCAATACTTGAATATAGTCGTAAAACCATTAAACCTCTTCCCTGTCAAATCTGACTGTTTTTAGTAAAGCTACGTTTTTTGATATCCCCATCAAATAACTGATTCAAACAAGATCAGGGGCACTTAGATTCCCCACTGAGCCACTTTAATTTTGCTGAAAACTAAAAACCGCTCAAATCTAGAATTTTAAAAAAGTATGAATGCTTGTCTCACGTGGAAATATCATGCCTCGTTTAAAACTTTCAAGTAACTTTAGGTACAACTATGTAACCTTGCATGGAAGTCCTGAAGAAACACAAATATTTGCAGTGGAAAAGAGATTGAAGTAAAGGACTAGCATCTTGGAATTAAAGGGTTGCTCAGCACTATGAAAAGAGGTGTAGTTCATTGTTGAAAATGAATTCAAAAAGTACCTCTGAAACTAGGAAAGCAGGGGGGAGAATAACAGAAAGTTGAGAAAAACTAATAGAACAACCGCAAGTGGCAGCCTAACTTACCTCACATGTTAGTTTTGTTGTGACAAGAAAAATACTGAAAAAACTATATATATCTAGGTAACCTATCTTTCTAATTCCTTTTTTTTATCCACTATTGATTCTCTGAGGTGATGCTGAGAATCATTATCCTGGACTTTGCCACGAACATCCACTGGTTCAATGGGCTGGACAGTTTAGCAAGTGCCTCATTATAAAATGTAATTCCATTATTGGATATAGAAATTGAATGTAAGAAGTCTCCATCGGGACTTAATCCAATATGGATTAAGTCCTGAGAGATAATGTTGTTTGCATGAATATAGCATGTCTTGTGGCCTTAATAGTGGGATCCTGGCATTTCTCTTCTTGAGTGAAATCTCATCCTATGTGGCCCAGAAGAGTTTATGCCTCCACAAAAAAGTAAGGTTGATTCATCGATCTAAAACCCAGTACATAGAGGCAAAAGAATTGAGATGAAAGAAACTAGATACACAAACTGGACATTGTTCCAAGTGATAGCTTGAGTAAGCCAAGATATTTCCCTCCCTTGGGAGCACTCACTTGTGTAGTGAGTTTTGGAGAGCCTTGCTGAAATCCAGCAAGAGTTTGGTGAGCATAGAAAGCCTTTCTAGTGGACATTTGACAGAAAGGTGTTGGATCAAAGAAGGTGAGAAAGCTTGGTGGCAAGTGTGAGGGACATAGGTCCCTAATGATGGTAGAAAGGCACTCATTGATGAAGTACTCTATTCCATGAACGCCAAACGAAGATGGTAAACTTGCAACGGTATCTTGATCAAGTTGATCTTCCAATGAAACCTGTGACAAGGCATTATGGAGAGTAGCATGGATATGCAATCTTTGGAATATAAATAAAATATCAACTTCCTGATGGTAGGCATGGAAAGCAGAGTTCCCTGCTTACAACGGAACAGAAGACATTGCAGCTTCTTTGGAGATGGATGCCCATGTTCAACATGTATCCACTGGTAAAAATTAGTCATGGACCTCTTCTGTCAGCTTTTTTTTTGCATTTCCCAAATAGTGCCCCCCGTCACTCCTCCCGACCCCAATCTCAAAACCGTAGCTAAAACATTGTGCAGTGTAGGCCCATCTCTGCTATTGTAACCTTGAGTGGTGTCTTCTGGCTTCCAAGAAAATGAAGTAGTGGTGGAAAGTTCCATGTGCTGAAGTGTGGAGCCAGCAACAATCCAGTCTTGAACCGGTTTGGTTGATCAAAGCTTTCCAAGATGCACATCTTTTTTGCAGGACATGTCTTTCTATCCAAAAGGAGAATTTTTGCAACTGCCTATTGACAGACTAACACAAGCAATAGTAGACAGTAGAGCAATTAGGTGTTTGTCAATTCTAAAAAAAGTGATAGAGAAGTAAAACATATTGATAGTGCTCTTTATTTTTTTGTTCATTGACTTGAAGACTCCATCCTTCCTGAAACACATTCCTAATCTGAAATCAATTTCAGAAATAGCCAAGATCTTAGAAATCTGAAGTATCCCAGTTGATATCATATATTTTTTTTGTAGGTGTATCCCAGTTGAATAATATTACCCATAATACTCCATCTGTTCAACTTACAGGTATTGAACTTGAAAAAGAACAAACGGTGAAGAGCTCCCCAGAACAAATTGGGAAGCTCTGCAATCTTCAGCCTAGACATTTGGGAAGCAAGGCTAGGGCGCTGCTAGAGACACTATCCAAGTGGATAGCAAATTGGCAGAACTCCAGCAGTATCTGCAATGTCCACATTGTGGTGGGATCATGATTTGACTTATATTGGGAAACGCACCCTTAGACAATTTGCAATTTAAAGAACTGCAAGTGTCTGGAATCGTGTTGAGAAGTGGGCAATATAGCTGTAACAAGTAAAAAGCATTGACAGAGACAGCTCACTAGATTTTCATTCAAAGGTGAGGAGAAAGGGAAGGGATGGAACTCATGCCTCAATTCAAGAGGTGAAAGGATCGGAGAAGTCCCCCATAAGACGCAGTATCAACACTCCCCGCCTCTGTCAGAAACTTGTTCTGGTTGATAGATGCGGAGAGTTCCAGATTGGTTTCCACTCACTTGAAGCCTTCCATCTTTGAATCCAACCTGCCGAGATGAGAGAAGACCCGTTTCCTTACTCCCAACTTCCAATCTGATGCTTCTTGTCCAGGCATATGCTGGGAAGGCAGTTGTCACAGTTCCGATGCATAAAGCTTACAGGCTTTATATTTACATGATTATTCCTGGTTTGATGAGATCGATTAAGAGAAGGGGGGCCCTTGTCAAGAAACTCCAGAAATATTGCCTTGGGCAGGTGTTGATCTGAGAGCTGCCCGTCAAGGTAAATGAAGTACCTTGCCATACCTCTAAAGAAATGCATTTGGAATGTTGTTGTTCGCAGAGGAGACTTGCAGGAGCCATAAGCAAAGGTGAGGAAGTGGTTCGATCACACAATGTATTGGCACATTCCTCATAAACCATTACTAAAAAGCTTGTCTCAGCAAAGGTGATGTGTATAGGTTCATCTTTTTTTTGCCTTTCCATTCTTAACCTGGAGTAAGTGTCAAGATGGGGATAGTGAACTGCTTAAAGAAGGGCCAGCAAACTGTGGAATACCTTAATAGGTTCTTTTTCTTGTGTGTTGGTCACTTTCTTCTGACTTTGAGCCTTAAAGCCTACAGGACCCAATTTCGAATCTTGGTGACGGCCCAACTCTGTGATGCCCATGACTGGCACACGAGCCAAGAATACTCCGCTGCCTGCCCGGATAAAACAATGACGTCCCACACAACTATTTGTCAATATTCCTTGCTTTCGTTCTTCGAAATGCATTGTAAAACCATACATTTGGCATGTATACACCCTTGGGTTAATTTTTGGATTGAAAACAGTTTTTTTGAAAAATTTGTTTTCAAACATGGCGATTTTTGGGAAAAGTTTGAAGGTCGTTCTTTTTGAAGTGTTTTTTGAGAGACATTGGCATTTGGAAAAACAAAGTTAAGAAACTTTTAATTAGTATATAGGGATGTGCAGGCTTCACGAAGTTTAGTTTTTAAAACACTTATTCTTAGAAAATGACTAATACTTTGTTTTTTAGGAGATGTTTTTAATTTTTGATTTTTGAGAATTGTTTTAAAAATAATCAATATACCAGAAATTGCCTTGGGTCAATTTCTTTGGCCTGCAGATGTATTCCTGTCTCAACAAATGGATTGGGAATACTTTGAAAATGAAGAAAGATTATAACAACTTGAAAGCCATGGAGCAATTACTAAATGTTGAGGGTATGAAGTTTGAGGAAAGTGCAAGGGAATGAATCAAGATGAAAAGAGGAAGAAAGAAAGGGGAAGGAAAAATAAAATTAAACTAAGGAATAATGGAAATGGATTGAAAAATTTCCATTTCTCTATATTTTAATTCATTATAGTAACCATTTAAAAGGTGATCAAAAAATCAAAATCCATTCCTGAGTTATTTGATTCTTTTCTTTCATGTCCTTATCTCTCCTATTAATTTATTTATGTTTAATAGTTTAAATTACAATTTTTTATTAAAATAAATTATTATTTTAATATTTTGAGGAAAAGATTTAGTTATATCTATCATAAAAAAATCAATTATATCTTTCCAATGTAACTATGTAAAGATGATGGATGTGATGTTAAAGGTGATGATGTGAATGTTAAAGAAATCAATAACATATTTATAATTGTAGAAATCAAATTAATATTCTTTGATTTATATATGATTTAAAATAAATCAATATAGTTCCAATCACCACTGAAAACAACTATTAGGAATAATGACTAATAAAAAAATAGGAAACAATCAATATCTCCCTGGGCGCGCCACTCTTCCTCAAATTTCTTTGTAGACATCGTAAGATACGTGATAGATTTACTCCATTTATTCTGGCAGTGACTTGTTGCTTTTATCCCACCCCTAGATAAATGACATCCAGGTCTTGATTAGTTTAATATCC
>JBAPGN010001769.1:0-17307 GCA_037355405.1 Vitis amurensis | reverse complement strand
GAAATCAAATAGACGCTACATATGCGACACCAAGGGAAGCATTAAAAGGGCAATTTCCTTAAGTGCTTGCGGTTCAGACCAATAGCTTGTATTTCTTCTTAAATATAATTTTTTTTTGAATCAGAGAGAGGCGTGCGCATGGTCCTTTGTATGGATCCAGTTTGAACAATAGGATGATAACATGTGATGTTTAAGTTAGGATGATTAAACTTCTTTTCGGAATCTTCTAGGTGTCATTCCTTCCTATTCCATCAGTTTTATCTCATCTGCCGCAAACTGCATAAGAACGTTTCTAGTTCACATCCGGTCCGACGGATAGATGCATTCAACCAAATCTTCTATTTCAGTTCGTGAATCCCTTCCCCAAATATGGACTATCCCTCGGTTCACAATTCACTTCTTTTATCACGTTAACTACAGTTTGCTTTGTACAGCGAGTCCGTAGAAACTGCTGGTGCTAGTCACCTAACCCTCCCTAGATAGGGTTTACTTTTACATTTATCATATTTCCAAGTGGTATAATCTTGGTCTGGTAACCAATGTTCCATTACCTATGGACTAGAACTAATGGAACAATAACTTCAAAGCGATTACTGCGTCCTCTAATTTCGTGCTTCGAGTGATTTCATATTTACTAGGTCCCGTGAAGCCGGTTTGTAATGAGATACATCAGTAATCATTTGTAGACATCAATTGAAACTGTTCAATTGTCAAATTGCTGTGCCTCCCGTTATCAAAGCTAACATGGTTGATCAGGATTGTTCCCACTTTCGCTTTGAATAATAAATAAGTATAGTACTACGCGCTTGTACCGTACCTCTTGTACTTTTCAGTACATTTTGGCGTGTGTTACTAACGTTAGTGTAAATTGACCTTCGGGTTTTTTTTTGTACCCCAGGTCACCAAATTCCTCTATATTAGTCATATATTTCTTAGATGATTATTTGTTGTGTCTAAAACTCAATGTTGCATTTAACTATCGGATCTAAGTGACAAACTCGATACATAAGTTACCCTTAACATGCTTTTCTTGTTTATTGATTTGCATATCAATTACTATGAGTGAATGGACGAGTAGTAAGTATATTCATGATATGAAACATGGTAGACATCAAGTTAATGTGCATGCAATGCGTGTTTATCAAACAACATGTGTGAGATAGTGTTTCCAGTCAGTACTATCACCGTTAGTCGGAAATAAGTAAGATAGACACCTTGTGAGGCAGGCCTTGAATTTTAGTACATTGGCTTGTACAATCTTGATGTAGAGAGTGTGCCTGTGTGTTACAAGTGGTGGCAAGTAAACTTACACCTAGACTCATAGTCATGTATCAATCAGACTATGCGTTATGTGCTGTTTATACCAGGATCCGCCATGGCACGTTCCACTATGTTCCATTACATTGTTGTGCGCAGAGGCGCGGGGATATTTTGGGGGGTATAAAATTGGACACAGTATATGGTCGATGTTCGGATTTCATTCTAATAAGCCGGCGTCTATTTTGCGGGTACATTCAATGCAATAAATTGGGTTATTTGAACACGGTGAAAATGACGAATGCACCCCGTTGAATAAAATTAAACACTGGCAACGCGAGAATTTGTCAAATAGCATTTTGAAATCGCTTCAAGATCGGCACCCTTGTACACAAACTGTACAGTGTTGAGCACAATTGCCGTAGCTCTTGTACATCGTGAGTGTGTTAAAGCCTTTGTCCAGTTCACCTTAATCTGAAAGCGGAGAGGTTTCACGTTGATAGATTGGTGGTTAACTGGCAAATGAATATTTCTGTTGTTTTCCATTACATGGACTAGGATAAATGACTACAAGAAGAGGTTACCGATGCTTAATTGTCGGTTCATATTCATCATTTCTAGGACGCTAATAGGTATGAATTGAACATGGTAAGATCATCAAATAAATTGCAATCATGCGTGTGTTATCAAGCACATGTTGTTGAGGATGTTCTTCACGTGGAAAAAGTAGTACGATTACTACACCCTTTGTACAACCCTTGTACTTTTATACTGGCCTGTTAAACTTAGTTAAATTGCCCGTTGTACGAGTTGCAATGAAATTCCACAGTAGATACAGCAACAAGATAGTGCATATGGCCAGTTAACCAGTCCAGTCATGGCTCACATGAAAAGGGAAGAAATGACACCAAATCGAGTTTCTTTATTCATAAAAGCCGCGCATCGTCACAATGATGTGTAGATAATTAAATGAGGGAATGTCTATGAGGAAGTCACCCTTTAAAAAAATAAAATTAGCAAGCCAATTTATTCAAAACATTTGAAATCCCTTCAAGACATATTAGCATTGTATCACTTTGTAACATTAGCAACATTTGTCATTGACACTTAGTGTAATCATGTCTATACAATGCAAAAATTTGACATACCTAAAACTATTAGCGTGTCATATTGGGTGAGCCTAACCATGTCAATGTGATGCCATATAGGAAAAATGGGAAGGGAAAAGGGGTAATATTGAAACCCAATATAGGGTCTTATTCTATCATTATTGTCGTTTGGTCATTGTCCAACACATGGTAAAAGTATAAAATTGAACGGGTATTAGTGCGTGATCAAGGAATGGTGTGTGAGGGAATGTTCCATTCCTTGTTCAAAATGGAAATGAATTTAAAAACATTGCCAAATGAGCTTCAACATAGGTACATTTTGTACACCCTTGGTACATTAAAAGCACAGGTACCTTTGTAACATCTTAGTGTAAATGTCTTGTACTAAACATAATCCATACAACCACTACTGAATTATACTCTGCAATGAGTATGATTCATGATTGCAATTTTTGGTTAATAAATAAGAAAAACTTGAAGTCTCAACTTTGTCCCTAATACTTTGGTTAACATATCAAGGAAATTAAAAAAATAGCAATTTTGTCCATTAATGTAAGTGTAGTTCGAATTAAGTTCAACTTTCCTAAGCTAGAATTGCCAAAAGAAGTTATATTGTTAAGCATTGCAATTTTATTCGAACATATATTTTATTCAGTTAAATATCTATGCTAAAGATGTTCATTCAATAGTGAACACTTTAAATCATGCACATGTGGCATCCGAGCTATACAATTGTCTACAATTTACGAGGAGAACCTGAAGAAGGACCAAAATGCTTCTCTGTGGCCACTTTTTAGAGTACTCACCATTTGCTTCATCCAAGCAATTCTGTCAGAATCCAAACAGGAACATGTTAAATTCTTTCTTCTGTTCCGCAATTCTCGCGCTTCTCATGGCCATCTCTCGCTTAGATTCCAGAATTTTCATTTCAAACTGCTTCAATTTAATGCCATAGTGATTAGCATTTCAAGCTTCCTGTTTTATTTCCCATAAACATTACAATATTTCCATTAAAATTAACATGAGATAGAATGTGGATGACATTTAACACCAAACTAATTGAGCACAAATATTCATTTTTTATATTCTTTTTTGCAAGAATATACATTGCTCAAGGAAATAGCTAAGAAGTTTGTTCAGATACTAATAAAAGAAACGAGTATAATGATAAAGTTGATGGAGTCGGCCAGAGAACAGAAAATATTCAAAAAGAAAATTAAGGAAATTAAGCAGAAACTAGTAAATACAAAATCAATGCCCAGTTGTTTACTGTTTAATTAGGAAATTACATACATAGGTCAAGGTATGGTAGGTACTGTGTTAGCTGTCAATCTGGGAGTGTTCATCTCAGTCAACCTTTCCTTTCTTCTGTAATCATCAAAGATTTAGCCAAAATTTAGATTACAGTTCGAAGGAACTTTATTGGTAGAATTCCAGGTGGTGTTATGATTAAACCGCCCCCGCCCACTCCCCCCCGCTAAACATTCTCAATTCCCATAAATTTCGCAATCTTCACTGCGAAAGAAGGACCTCGTCTCACCTACCTAATCTAACGCGAAACAATCGAAATGAAGGAAATTAATTGTTACCTTAATATAAAATTCTGTGTTTAGTGTGAAAGGGAGAAATGAGGACATTTTTCAATTGGATTGAGCAAACCAATGTTCTTGATAATTCAACCACATAGAGCATAATGCCACAACTCATAGCAACATTATCTTTTTTTTTTTTTGTTTTTTGCATCCAATAGAATAGGAACTTAATTTCCTAGAAGGAAAAAAAATGAAGAATGCCAAACAACTCAGAATACGGTGAATTGGATATTAGCCTGCTTCCTTGAGCTTCTTGGATGCCAGCAATGTAACTTCCCCTGGTGGAAACTGCTCCAATTTCGAGCCTCAGATGGTTGCTGAGGCGCGTCCCAGTCGTACATTCCTGCATCTGTAGACTCTCACTTTTCACCTTCTTCCATCTCAAACGCTCCATTTATTCTCTCTGACGGAGAGATTAAAATTAACCTACAATAACGCCTCAACCTGATAAAATAAAATATCAGCAAATAATTCCAGACCCCATATTTTGATTTGGAATGAGTCAAATTGATAAATATACCCTACAAAAGCTTTTCTGAAGATGCTCACAATCCTTGGTTTTTCTAAGAAAGCAATTGGGGACATGTTTAAGGTCGGCATCGTTTGTGCGTATGTGTTTACAGAGGAGAGAAAATGGTGGAGAATTCAGAATTTTACTCTGTGACATGAGCATTCACGTTACGCAAGCTTGTGAAACCCATAATTTACAACAATTGAAGTGGAAATGTAAAGGGCAAATTTTCGTGTTACTCGATTTTGATATCCTTTATCATTAGATTAAGGTCAGTTTATATGGACAATTTCTTTAATTTTTGGACCCAACTGGGTCCAAAACACAATTCTCCCAAGAATAAAACACTCGTCAACATTTACTTTTGAACTACGTTAATGAGTAAGTGGTAAAATTTAATATTTATTACTTAATGACTTAAGTTAACTTTAAGTAAATTATATTTAACTTGTTAACTTAAAATTTATTGCTTAATTTTTAATTTAAATATAAGGTTGTTTGATAAACTAACTTAAAATTCATTTTAAATCATTAAGATGATATATTTATTTTTATAAATTATAATTAAAAGAATGAGATCGAGTAATAATGGAAATCGTAGAATAATAAAGAAGATCGTGGAGATAATTAGAGCAAATAATATAAAAAAAATAAAATAAAATGTAGACTTAAAAATAAGTTAATTGTTTTACTTATTACTTAAAATTGTTTTTGATTTTAAGTCATACCCTTAAGTTATTTTTCTAAATATACTTAATTTATTTAATGACTTAAATTAAGTTATTAAATCATTTTAAGTTATTAAATTGGTTTACCAAATATCCACTAACACTTCTTCAAAAGGTCCCAATTCAATATATTTTGTATTTTAATATGATTGTTTGTATCCTCGTTTAATGGTCTAGATTTCAGCATATACTTTCAACAATCAAAAGTGAAACATCCATAGGTACTCGAACTTTCCCTATACAAAAGTCATTCACATACATGATCATAACAAATAGTACATTACTTGGGGAATTTTTCTTGTTTAACAAAAGTAATAAAAGTGATTTCTACGGTAGATGAAGACATAAATCAAAGGCCACAAATGACAGAAAGCTTACAATCATTCAGATTTCAATAAATATGATCTTCATCTTGAAGGAAGACCAGACCACTAACCAGTAAATAATTCCCAGACTGGAAAAGAAATGTAAGTTGTTCAAACAATTGATCAGAGTCCAGAACCCAACAAATACTCCAGCACCCAAAGAAAACATCAAATTTAAAGAGGCTTTGAAATGCATCTACAGAATCAAGATGGGAAAATCCCCAGCATCATGAAAAAAAGATTGCCCCACCATAATTAACTCATCAGTCATGCTTCCAAAACAAAAAGGAAAGAACTAAATTGAGCCCAGAAACACAATTGGAAGAATTGACAGAAGCCAAAAAGAGCATGATAAGCATCAGCAGCAATCTAGAAGGAGCAACAGAAAGAGTCGACTGTAGAATTCATCTGATCGGCGTTACACAACAACCTCATGCAGGCTTACAAAACACTGAAGAGCAAAAGCAAAAGCTGCAAAACACTTCCTGAAACATTATTATTAAGAGTGAAAGCAATCCCTTCTTTAATGGGCAGGAGGCATAAAAAAACCCTCAACTTCTCATTTATTTCAATGATATTCCTAGACTTGGTGTGTTTGTGTTTCCTTAAAAATCCAAGAGGGAAGAAAAATACAAACCGAACCAGAAAAATGTTCAAGTAATTGCCAGTTGTACTTCTCCTCACTGATCCAAATATAGGGAGGATTTTAGCTTCAGTAACTGACATTATCTATTCATACATCTCACAGTAGTCCCCTAGGAATGCCAAAATCATCAAGATGCACTAACAAGCCTTCCAGGAATAAGCCACTTTAATTGAGGTCTCTCTACCACTCAACTTTCAGGTGCACCCAAATTTTGACTTCAAATTTAGAATTAACATTGGCTACATTCACAGCAAAGAAATTTGTATTGAATACTAGAAACTACATTTTAAACTTAACATTGCAGTTAAATTATAGGCATTTCAAAGATAGAATTAATTTGGGCAAGTTGACTGAGGTTTGCAGCAATGATGAGCTCCAGACAGCCAGCCATGAAGTGATAAATGTAACCGTTACTTCTAGTTAAACCCATTGAACCAATCAACATGCTAAACACAAATTCACATCACTATTGTACAATAAACTTCAAACAACCAAAGTCATCATAGAAAATAATTAACCTGAAAAAAATACAAAATAGAAGAACCAAAGCCACTAACACAATACTTGTCCCCAATGTCTAACCAATTTCCAGTAGAAAGAAGTCACATTGTTGAAACATATCTTTTGATTCATGCAATTATGATTGACCAGATTAGAGATTCTTCAGGAAGAATACAAATGGCATGATTTCTGAAGCCCCAGTTACATGAATGTAAATTAAAAAGCAACAGACACAGAGCATCACTTACTGCAGTTTCATCATTTTTTTTTTTGATAAGATAATATCTATATTCTCTTTCTTTTCTTTTCTTGGTAGTTGTATTCACATTCATTTATTCATACTTTAAAATTGAGAGAATCTTGGGAAGCAGATTATAAAAAGATAAGAGAAAACATATCAATTGAAGAAGATGAGGACACTGTCAATTTTTTACTGCAAGTTATTTGAAAGATAAACAATTGGCATCAGAACAGAAGAAATAAAATCATCACTATTGAAATGTCATTCACCTCAATAATCACTGCCACAATCAACAAGATCAGTGGCATCCCTCATTTAGGACATAAGTGAATATGGGCCCTGATAGATAATCACATCCATATGCATTGCTTGGTGCCCCATTGCTTACTAGCATTTTTTCTCATCCAATTTCTTGGGAGTTGCCTCCTTCTTTCAAAGGTTCTTAGACCAGTTGGCAAGGTTCTTGTGCAGGAGAGAGCAAGAAGGACCTGTCAGCTCATTCTGGTGCATCTCAAAGGAATGGAACTGGAGAACTTCCAATGGGATGGAGTTGTTTGTGTTGATTATGGAAGACATAATCTTGAAAATCTTTGTTTCCTTGGTCTAAGGATTTTCTTTGGGGAGGATAGTTTGACATTTCTTGATTTCATTGCTATGGTGGGGCCAACATAAGGCCTCTTTTTTTTTTTGATAACCGTGGATGTCCGGGCCAGCTTACGCGCACCTCGACTAATTCCACGGGGCCCTGAAGTTAACGACTGGGTAAACCTCTAGTGGCCCTGAGGGGACTCGAACGGGGCCAACATAAGGCCTCTTGGCCTGGCCTACTCTCTTTTTTTCCCCCTCTTGAGTGATCTATGTGTAGTTTACTTATGCCCCCTTTGTACTGATTTCATATATATTATTGCTCAATAAAAAAGGAACACAATAATGAAAAAGCTGCATGGTCATAGAAATATGTCAAAGCAACAAAAATCTCTATGTTCTTTTGATGTGCCTCAGTTATTTTGCACCTGAAAAACACTCAAACACACTTCTAATCACCGATACGAAAGGAAGATAGCTCAGCTGAGCTGAGTAAAAAGAAATGATCATAGATAATTACTTAAGAAGATACCTGAGAATAAATTGGGCATGACTGCCAGTTGTCTGTCTGTGAAGTGGCTCTTTATAGAACAGTAGGGTGAATAAAGGTTATAAAGATGAAACAAGTCAATAGCTAATCTCCCAACAATTAAAGAAATGGAACCCTCAAGGTATTAGGAGAGGCATCACATGGGAGTAATGGTGGCTCCTAAAAGTATGCACAAACATCCAGAATCTGATAACAAACAAAGAAAACCTAGATCGAAAGGATAGTGTTCTTGTGAAAAAGGACCGTTGGGGGGTCAACACTAAATGTAAATCATCTTATCAAATGGGTTGGATCACCACAAGCGGTTGCATTTAAATATCTTATTCTTCATCACTTAAATACATGGAAGAGTGGGAGGAACAATGACAGTTCCTAAAATGTTTGCAAGGCCTTAGTATGGTAGAAAGAAACTTTGCCAAGATAAACCAGACAACAATGTTACATCAAGTCTGATAATTTCCTTTATTACCAGCATCATATTGCTGAAAAGTAGACTACTTTTTTCGTATACCCAAGATCAGACAAAAAAAAGGTTCAGAAGCATGTATATTGTGAAATGTGGAAGCATAAACACTTTCATTTTATAAGAAGCATAACATAACAATGCAAGAATAACAATTTAAAACAGAAAGAATGAACAGTCCTAAAGCCAACACAAAGAGATATCCATACAATAACAATGCAATTGAAGAAGGAAAAAGAAAAAGAAAAACCAAGGCTTTCCATCACGATATTTGTAGACTAACAAAGAAGTTTAAAGAAAAAAACAAAAAACAAAAAAAAAGGACAAACCATGGGCCTCCAACAAGGAGGATTATAGTTACCCTTACAAAAATGAAGAATCCATGTCCTCCCTGCTTTTGCAAGATTTTCTGCCACCCAAGTGAAATTCTAGGGATCTGAAAAAACAAACTTTAGGATTTCATGGGAGATTCAAAATCTAGGAATCCAACTATGGAGACCTAGGATTTCATGGAGTGTTCAAAATTTGCATTGTAAAAGGCGACCGTATCTGCAGGGTGCCCTGCTTCTATTCCTAGAGGTGTAGGTAATGAGCACAAAAGATTCACCCACAACCATAAAAATTGCTCAACACAAAATAAAGACCTCCATAACTCTTCAAAAAGGGATAATATCTTGACTAAATGGTTGATAAACTGGTCATTGTTTTAAACAAAGCCAGCATAATGCCCTTCCTTTGGTTTGTAAAGGCTACACCAACACCCATCTGTCCAGGGTATCAAGCAAGATAATCCTCCTCCAAAGCACCTCCACTAAATAAACTTTGAATGCAGAGGCCCTAGTGTTCCTTTCCACAAAATAAGGATGTCAAAAGCCCAAATAACTATACTCCTCTTTCCCCAAATAAAACGCTAAGAGAAAAAACCAACTTGTTAGTGATGTCTCTTCCCACCCCTCACAGGATATAAACTCCCACCACCACCCCACCCCAGAAGAAAAAAAAAGGAAAGAAAGAAAGCCTTCATCATCTCCAATAAAAAATGTGGCAGTGCAAAAACAAAGTGGCCTGCAGTCAAAATCCTGGCATGACATAACATAGGCAAATATGAACAACATCTTGACTATCCTATGGGGCATTGTCCAGAATAAAGCTTTGATCTGGACAGGTACTTTGGCTCTCCAGATGAGCTTATCAAATGAAAGGCGGTTACATGATCACTAATAGAAAGATGCTTGAAATACAGTTTTAGAAAAGGAACCTTTCCCATGCAAAGGCAAAATCTTTCACCAGGAGATATTCAGATAAGTAAACATTTTAAAAGAATGAAGTATGCAACATCATCAGTTCGAGCCATGTGCATTTTTAAAGAAATCAAAGCCTCTTGTTTAGATAGGTTTCTGAAAAATTTGAAGTTCTGACGGACCAGACATCGTGATAAAGGTATCCATATTTGTTGCTATAAGAAAGAGGCAAGGAAAGGCTATATTCATCCCTCATACTTATCATACCACATCAGTCCCTAAAAATATGAGGCAATTAGCTCTTTCTGAAAAATCGTAGTTCTCCCCTTAATATGCTTTCTCTAACAGGCTAACAGCTACCAAAAGGAAATTGCTAAACGTCTTTATTTCTATTTCAAAATTTTTACAACATTTTTAGGGATTGAGCAATTTGTACACAATCTTTTCAAAGGCTTGATATGAACTTGCAGTTGTCCAGTAAAGAAATTGCTTTTTGCAGTACTTCAAAGCATATAATGCACATATGTATGAAGGCATTTCCATGTCACTTGAACATAGAGTGTATTAGAGAAGTGCCTTGCAAAATGATTGCATTAACAATTCTTCAGAAAAATACATACTAATCATTAACAAAATTTCATTTCAATTGATATCATAACTATGAACTTCTACTGAACAAAATCAAACAAGATTACATTGAAAAGGCATTAAAATTTCACTTCTGAGTAATATCATGAATGTGAACTTATAATGAACAAATTCAAACAAAATTACATGGAACCCATTAAATTACCCAAAAAAAAGCCGAATCCCATAGTCCTCCAAATCACTATCTCTTAATCGCTTTTCTTCCTCTTCTTCTTACTCTGCTGCTCCTCCGAATACTCGACTCCTCCCTCTTCAACCTCCGCACTCTTCCTCTTCTTCTTCTTCTTCTTCTTCTCGTGACTCCCCTTTGCACTCTCTGTTTCTATATCATAATCATTGGTCAGTTCGGGAAGTCGAGGGTTTTCGTGACCCTCCTTGGCTCGCTTGTGCTTGCGGCCGGATTTTGAGCCTTTGAGCTCTCTGTGGAGCTGAGTTAACTCGTTGAACGCCTCCACAGTGCGGCGGAGGTAGGCGGCCACGGCCTGGGAGGCTCCGGTCTCGGCGGCCACGAAGGTTGTGAGAACTGAGGTTGCTTTGGAGAGAGAGATTGGATTGGAAGACGTCACTCTTCCTGAAATCGTCTTCATCCTCCAGGGTTTGAAACTAAAATGCTCTTCAGATTCGCTTCGTCTTCCTTTTCTTCTTTTTTATTTTTTATTTTTATTTTCCCCTTTGTTTTCCCCTCAGTTTCTCTTCAACCAAACGTAAAAGCCAAACAAGGTCTCAGATCCCAAACCTCAAAACTAGGGTTTTAAGTTTCAAGTTTCAACTGTTAATCAACCATCCGTCGGGTCTGGACTCTGGACCGGGTCAAGCGAATCGGACCATATCAATTTCCAATTTTTTAGATAAAAAATTAATTCCTAATAATTTATTGTTTATAATTAAATTACATTAATTAAGATGAACAACATAGTAACAAAAATAGTAGATTTATGGCAAAAATGCCAAATTTACTTTTAAATTAAATTTTTTATTTTATTATTTAGTATGTTACCAAAAAGTTTTTTTAAATTAAAGGGGTGTTTGTTTTTTTGGTTGAATAGAAAAAATCAAATCATGTAAAATATTGATATCAATTAATATAATTAAAGTGAATTTATTATTAATAAGTTAAGTTTAGTTGTATTAATTGATATCAATTATTACTTTTAGTCGAATAGAAAAAGTCAAAATAAACACCACGTGTTTGACTTTTTCTATTCAACATGTAACTTTTAATTGAATATAAAAAATATATATATTTTGACTTTTTCTATTTTATCAAAAAATAAATATCATCTTATATTCAATACAGATGGATCATTTTTGAAATACTTTTTAATGGATGCAGTACTAATGAAAGTCCTACAAATAAAAACTCTTTAACCAAAATCACTCGTGAAAAGTAAAAATTATCGGCTCATTTGGTCATATTTTTTAAAATTTGTTTTTAAATTCTTTAATTTAAAACAGATGAAAATGACTCTACTTGTTCTTAGAAAAATTATTCTTTATTTTGCTTTGCTTTTAAAATGGTCAAATAGTGTTAAAAATTTTTAAAAACAGGTTTTTTTTTTGTTTTTAAAAATAGAAAACTATTTTTAAATTACATGACTAAACAAGCTCTGAGTGTTTAAACTTTTAAAAATATAAAGAATTACTTAAGTGAATCCTAAAAATAATCACTTAGTAAATGATTCTTTCAAAATCAAAAATATTGTCAAAGCATATTTTTTTTAATTTTTTTGTATTCAACTACTGTGTTTAGATACCTGCACTCCTATGAATTACTATTGACTTCCTTAAAGCTATGGTTGGTTCTCAAAAAATTTGAAAAAATACGTAAGAGGAAAGAAAACGGAGGAAAAGTTGAAAGAAGAAAAAAACAAAGGAAAGAAAAAAAAAATCAAATTTAATAAATTATTTTTTATTTTTTGCTTCCTCGATACTTTCCGGAAACAAACATAACATAAAAGTATTTATAATAGAAGCACTACAAAGTAAAATTTTATACATATTCACAGGAACTCTTCTTGTAACTTTCATCATCATTGCCATTTCCCATACAACTACTCCAATAATTAGCTGTTCTTGCAATCTAGCAGCACCCATAAGTTCCATTTTCTAATTTCAACTATCATTATATGGATAATCCTGAATCATCAACTTGGGATTTTGAAAGCATGATAGATGTGAGGGAAGAAATATTCACCATCTTCAACATTTGCAGAAGCATTTGGAGAGAGTGTGAGGCCTTCTCCTTCTCCAATTGGATAGTAAAAGAAGGATACATAGCCCTCTTATGTCAAGACTTTAGGTGAATAGAATCTATACCCAGAAGGGGAAAAATAAGAATTAAAACCAAGAAGAGATGACTAAATGCCCAAAGAAATATGCATCTAGGTTCCTTCTGTGTTGATGATACATCCATGATCCTCAAGTTTACTAGATGCCTAATTCTTACCAAATGTTCATGACTTCTCAAACCAAAACTCAATGAACCTTTTTGCCTAGCCAATTAGGCCAAATTGTGAGTAGGGAAGAGGATGAGATGGTGAGATTCTGTAAGGGAAACTATCATTCTGCTTGCCATGGAAGGTGAAAAGGATTGGGCTTTCACAAACCAGGCAGAGATGCCAGTAAAAGGAGCAAAGGGTACCTGAAAACAAAGGCTTTCAAAGCTGAAAAACCTTTGTTACATACTTATATTCTAATGCTTCAAAAACAGGGCAAAATATAGCAGTAAAGGAATCAAATAGTAGCTGAAAACAAAGACTAATTATCAAAGCTGAAGACCTTAGTTACATTCTAGTGCCTCAAAAGCGGGGCAGAAATAGCGGCAAAAGAAGCAATTAGTACCCGAGAACAAAGGTTATCAAAGCTGAAAAACCTTATTTATATTCTAATGCTTCAAAAACAGGGCAAAATACAGCAGTAAAGGAAGCAAATAGGAGCTGAAAACTGAGACTAATTATCAAAGCTGAAGACCTTAGTTACATTCTAATGCCTCAAAAGCAGGGGAAAAACAGCAGTAAAGGAAGCAAAAAGTAGCTGAAAACAAAGACTAATTATCAAAGCAGAAGACCTTATTTGCATTCTAATGCCTCCCAAACCTGAGGCTTTACTTGTTCATTCAGAACATAAAGTAAGAAAAGAAGGGCTTATAATATCAATGCTCTGAAATTAGTTGTCTCAATGAAATCCTTCACCAGGATAGGGAGGGTTTGGGGGTAATGAGAAGGGCTAGCTTCCCTGTGTTACCCCTTGAGTTTCAACAAACATTGCAGTTAATCAACTAAAGTAGTAATCTTTATGTGATATAAATCCCCTAAAACAAGTGGGAAATCAATAGAAGAACCAAACCCTAGGCATGTTTCCTGCAAAATAGAGAAAAAGGAAACAAGATCTCCACAGATAACAAAGTGAAGTATGGTGTGATTTTGAGAATGATAAGATGTGCTTAAACAAAGGATCAGTTTTTGTTTTGTTTTTTTTTTCTTGTGGATGGGTGGTGTTTCATATTCCAAGATTTTGAAACACAACAACTTCACAGATCTACTCTTCCACACCACAAAGAAGCCTAAAAAAAGACCCCAAATGACATACAACTACAGAGGAGATGTGCTCCAACCTATAGTGGCCTTATTTCATAATATCATCACAAAGGAGAAAGCCCCATCTCAAGAAGGATGAACTTTTTTAGAGGAAATCCCCTTCCATGCCATCTTCATTGTAGAAGTAGCTGAATTCATTGCAGCTTCAATATACTTCTTGGAAGCAATAGTGGCTGCTTTCTCCATTAACTTCCCCATCTTCCTTGCATTATCTGCAGTTTGAACTAGGCTATCATATTCAGCCTTGGATGATCGCTCTAGCTCCTCTTCAAACAGCCTAAACTCCTCCATAGCACTGTCCATTACTGAGTCAAGATATGCCTCTGCTTCCTTCATTGATATCTCAGCTTCTTCCACCTCCTTTTGCTGCTCAAGCTCCAGGGATGCCCATGACTTGTAGGCCTCCAATTCAAACAGTTTCATCAGCTCTTCTATTGTCGATGGATCGAAGTTTTTGTCAGAGAGTGCCTGGTTGGAGAGGAAGGTGAATTGGGACAGGAGAGCTTCCATTGTTGTTGTTGTCTTGAAGGTGAAGTGCAGATGCAGCAGATCTAAAGTTTTGTGTAGATGAGCAAGTTGGGTGGGTGGTTGGAGAATCATATAAAGGGAGAGTATATTATGGTCTTTTTAGACAAGAAGGATACGAGACAACAAATGCTTCACAATCAATGATGCTGTCAAAGGGTTGGGTCTGGGGCAGGTCCCAAACCATCCAACCCAACAAGACCATTTGCCACTATATAATATTAATGTTTAACTAATTAAAATGAATGAAATAACCTTAAAATCCATGGAGTGGATTTAAGTGCTATTTGTCTTTTTATTTAATTTTAAATAGAATCTTAATACTTAATAGTGTTAAATATTAGGTTGTTTGTTTCTATAGTATTTTATTTCTATTAAGTATTAAAAAATAAAGAAAAATCAATATATTATTTTTTCTATTTAAAAAAAATTATATATTTTAATTTTTTTATTTAATAAAAAGTTTATAGTAAGTCATAAAAAAGTAAAAAAACAAACAACTTAAATTTTAAAAACAAATTACTTTCAACAAAAAAAAAAAAAAACAAATACCACCTTAGTATTAAACTTTTTTGAAAACCCTTTTTATGGGGTTCTTCTTTATTAACTTTGTGGTAGTTTTTGATTGGTTACTTGATTACATATTAAACCCTAATGAAGTGAGATTCAATATCTTCCAAGAAAATAACCCAAATTAGGGTTTTGGGTCCTAATGGGTATTTTGGATCCAAACCAAAACATGTGACCATGTAATAAAATCTTAATCATGGAATTCATTTTAGTGCCTTATAATGGAAAAAGTACAACTAGATTCCAAGTTCATTTTGGGCCGTTGGATTGGCATATCTAAATTAACACACACCCATTGTTGAAAGCTTGCATATATCTCAATTTGGAGTTGTTCCATTTAAAGGGGAACCCAAAATTTTCCTGTTTCTTCTTTTCTCCATTAGTGGGGATGGAGAAGTGGGTGGATGTGGATTGGTTTCTGATCTCGTTCATGGAATTGGAATCTTGGGGCAGTGGAAAAGTGTGGGGCCAGTGTGGCTGTTGCCTTTTTGAAATGGTTGTAAGGGAAAGGTGGGCATTGGGTTTCGGGAACAGAGAGAGAGTTGGAAAGAGAGATGTCATGTGAGTGGGTTTTTGGGGAGGAGCCCACACCCATTCTGTTGCAGTGACTCCACCCAAACCAACAGCTGAACCCACCATGTGAGCCCCTTGGACTTTTCTTCTTCCAATTCAATGTTGGTTTGATAAAAATAGAAAATTCGTTTTGATCATCTACTCAAATAAATTATTCAAAAAATTCAATCATATTAAACAATAATAATAATAATTTAGAGAAATTTTCTCTCTAAATATTTAGCCATTGATAATAGTAGTGCAATTTTAGTTTAGGGTAGAAAAGAGAACCAAAAATTTTAAAAAAGACTGGATTGGAAGTGATTTGCCTATGAAGTAAACTCTTGTATACACCAAAATGCAGAAGAAGGGCATATTGAACCTCACTTCAAGTAAAACCTTAGAGCAAATTTGTTACTTTTCAGCATATACATATACCAGAGAAGCAAATTCCACATGAATGAAGAAGAAAACATCATTTATATTTATGTATATACAGACAAAACTATAGAAGTTCAAAAATATATTGATCACAACAACATTCCTCATAGATCCAATGGGATAACAAAATTAAACCTTAAGTTGGCAAGACTCAAATAGCTTACAAATATTTTCCATGGGAGTCTCACTCCATGTAAAACTTCTATAAGTGGACGTTTGTTGTTGCTTTCTTCTTTGCACATGCTTGGAAGTAAAAGCTCAAAGCTCAAAACTAAAAAAAAAAAATGAGTTGAAGTCTTCAAGAAGAGAAAGAATTCTTCAAATCTCACTTGCAGCCAAGCCTCATGTTATTTCATAGGGGGCTTTGGCAAAGCTTCCTCCACAATACTGTTGCAGAAAGTATTCAAATGTGCCAATTGAAAAAAAAAAATGGGTCCACATATGCTAATCAGCTGACATCTGACATTCAAATTCCATAGGGGTTAAGATACTTTTTAGACTGAATTTTTATGCACTTCATACCTGAGTAAAAGAATAGCTCAAATTGTGTCTGCCAATAAATAGATTAGTTGAGTAGCCATGCCTCGACAACTACTGAGTTTGTTAAAAAATTCATACATGAAAGGGAGGTGTATGAGCATTCGATACCGTTCACAATTTCCTTAAACACAAAGTTGAATTAACAAAAAAATAGCTCATGGTTATGAGGCAGTCCATCAAGGTTTGGAATCATTTCCAATTTTGATCATGCCTCCTGAAGTCTTAATAATATTCCACTCAAACTGACCTAACTTGGTGGATTACAATAACCATACTCTGCACTGCTTAATGACTTGAATATGGTTTGACTTCTCTCTTCTCCAACATCTGCCTCAGAATCCACAAATTTTAAAGAAGAAAATCCAGAGCTTCAAATTATCATTTGTAAGTTACAAGAAAGCTTCAATATGAGAATTAAATGTACATCCATGCTCAACAATATGTAGTAACAATTATGATTCTTTTACCATCAACGATGTAAAAAAATCAAAGGTTGATGACAATAGTTAAATGGGAAGGAGATGAGCAGAGACTAGGAAGTGGTGGCCTGTCAGAAGCTGAAGGTTTTGTGTTTGAGATGTCTAAACTGAACATCTGCAGATTAATTGAAGCTAAAACAATGATTACACTAAGGAAAATGTTAACA
>JBAPGN010001768.1:0-17021 GCA_037355405.1 Vitis amurensis | reverse complement strand
AGTTCATTATCATTATTTTATTTGTATTTCTTTTAGATTATAATTCTCCCTCAACTTAGTTTATTTTGTTTTAATCAACGATCAATTTTGATCGGATAAATTTCAGAAGAAAAAATCAAGCAAAAAAGTGCTGAGAACACTCTTCAAAAGCAAAGACTTAAGGCGAGGCCCAAAACCAAAGGAAACAGCCCAGCATCTTGCATTTCAGTGCAAAATTTTCGCCACGATGCGAAATTCAACGGGCGAATTCCGTCATCCAAAGGAGTGTGTGTTTCGCACACCTTCCAAAAACGAAAGGTGCAAATTGATTTCAAGGGCCGGAAAAACTTAATTTTCAAGTGCGAAAACCACAGTATCAACATAGTTCAAGTGCGAATTCCCTAAATATCATTTTCGCACCACCACTGTTCCAAGGCTGCCGAAAATTTCGCACCAGTGCGAATTTTGAGTGCGAAATGCTATCCAAGGTGCGAATTCCTTAGTCCAAGGGGTGGGATTTTCGCACACCTTTAAATTTCAAGAGGTCGCGAACACTTTTAAGTCCAAGGTGCCGAAAACTTTTGCACGGCTAAATTTTAAACTAACTTTAAATTAAAATTTACCCCCGAAATTGTGCCTAAGTCCAAAAAAACACAACTTTTCGGTTGCCCTGGAAATTCCTTTTAAACATCCACACTCCACCCCGAACGGAACCCATTCTATCCATAAACCCTTGAAGGCCCTCACCATTTTAGAACTCAAAAGACCACCCGGTACCGCACCAGAGCTGAGAAGCCTCGGTGAACCCCGATTAAGCAGCCCAACCTCCCTTCATTTCTGGACTTCCTCATATAGGCAAAAGACCAGAGACGGCCTTTGCCGCCCATCTCCATCCCGCACCGACGCCCTCGACCACATAGCAACGCAGCATCCCAATGGAGGCCGCCACTCCCGCCACCTGTTCACGGACCTCCGGCCGTTGTCCCCATCTGAGAGGAACACCTTCTCAACGCCATCTACCCCACAGGGCTCACCCACGGACCCTGTCGCCCGCCAGCCGATCAAGCCAAGACTCTATCTCGGCCACCAACGCAAGAGAACCAAGTTCTCGAGGTCCCTTGGAAAGCCAGTCCCAGCCACCTCCGGCAGAGTCGAGCCGGTAACGAAGAACTCGGATTTCCTATGGGGATTACTCCGAGACCATACCAGGGTCCATGATGCCGGACCACCGATACGAGGGCAACCGTGGATGCAGGATGATCGGATCCTTCCCACTCCGAGATCTACTTGATAATATGGAGGCCCTCAGACAGCAGCCAGAGCTCACAGATCATTTCCGACTGCGCAGACAGGTCATCACATGGAGGATATCCTCACTCCTAAGGCCCGAATTCTATATCCCAGAGTAGAGTCAGTCTAGATTTCTTTATCAATCTATGACTACATCGAGGCCTCCCGCAATCTAACTTTCATCCAATTAACCATAGCGGACACCAGTGGGTGCCCATTTGGCAGCTCGCCACATTGTGCAGGCCCTCCGTATACCTTATGAGCCTGTGATCTTTAGCGGCGGACTTCAGGGAGGTGGTCCTCATTCCTCTCAGAGGGACATCGGTCACATATTTATTTTCCAGCGGGGACATTCTCGAGCGCTCTAGTCATGACAGGAGAGGAGACTTCCCATCTTGGGATGCTCCTTCTAGTGGCTCCTGCGGTTGCCGCCAACTTGTCTCCCCCATCAGCATCAAGCAGTTCTTTACACGAGGAGTAGGAGCTTACTGAGGCCTTATATTTAGGATCTCTGCTAGGGCCCATACTTGGTCCTCATTTCATTGATTATGGCCTTTTCTTCTTCATTTTGAAAGAAAGTCCATCAGAAGAAGCTTCATCGATGGGCAGCATGTCATGCCACCATTATTATTTCCGAGGCTCCCGTCTACCACGATGTTGTGAGACATCCTTGGGCTATCCTGGACAAGCGCCCTGTCTTGAGATCCCTGCCGCCATGTGCCCGAGAGGGGACTTCTCTCTCGACAAAAGATAGGCATCACTTTGGCAGCCCTACACTTTGCAACCAGGATCCCAAGGAGACACCCTCAGCCTATGCCCCCAACCCTTCCAGAGCTTCCCCAAGATGAGCCAGCTGCCCTCACGCCCACAGTCAGGATTGAGATCTCACAGCAGACCACACTTCCCTACCCCTGCAGTACACACCCTCAGTGCATATGCCCACGGCTACATCCTACTCTCCTCCTATCACTTCGGGACACAGTGTATCCACCAGGTCATGCCAGGCTACCCAGCACCTCTTCCATTCATCTTAGCCCACTATAACCGTCTTCTCTTACCGAATTCAGTAGGCCTTAGTACATTCATTGCACGACACTGCAGCACTCTCAACGGACTCTTATCCACAGATAATGCCACTATTCGTGCACGAACCAGGATCCAGATCAATGCCTACTCGGCCCAGCATACCACGATCCTCATCAGATCACTAGCGACTTGAGTATGCAGGCCCACCTCTGGGCATGATAGGCGTCTGCACCATTCCAGCCGCTTTAGTGCCAGATCCGAGGACATCTTACAGCATGCTCCGCAGCAGCCGCATACCAGAGGAGGAGATCAAGCCCAACCAAACCATCACTATGACCCACTCATATCTGTCTTTTTATGTTTTTACTTGCTTTTTTATAATTAGACTTGAAAATCCCATCTTTTCATGTTTATAAATGGGATTGTGGACATCATGTACTTCCCCTTGTAACACTATTGCCAATTGCTATTTTGTCATTCCAAGTCAACCTTAATAATTATAAATATATATATATATATACCTTTTTATATTATATTCCCTTTTCTCATTACTCTTTTTCTTTGGAACATGTGCGTTTTTAACGGTACTCCCATACCTCCGTACACTCAGACTGTCTCGTTGAAACTTCGTGGCTCACTCAGGAGTACCACTTCCTCCCTTGTATTTATTAATCGCTTCTTGAAACATTCGAGACAACTGTTCAGCTTGGCTTGGACTGGGGAAGAGTTGAGAAAGGAAGATTTTGTTTGTTAATACTAGCTTATTTTTTGGGTAGATTTAGTTGTGATCTTTTGCCTTTAAACAGTCTTACGAAATTCTTTTAAACTGTTTTTTTCTTTTTTGACATCATTTCCACTGTGCGATGGTGTTAAAGATAATTTTGCTCAAAAATTAACAATAGCGAGGTAAGTCGATTCTCTTAACCTTGAATTATTTAAGTCTTAGAGTTTGTTTTCACTGCTTCAAAGTTGTAAATCTAGTGAGAGCCCGTCTTTGAATTTTCGATTGTTTTTTATTCTCCATATTTCAAGCTTTATTACACACACCTGCTGCAACATTAGTATCCACTTGACTATACTCGATGTTAAACTGCTTCACCTTTCTTAAAGTTAGGAAAAATCTTTGACTTAGGTTGATTAGACTCTAAACCCTCTCTCTTAATTAGTGTTGGAGACACCTCATATAAGACCAATGAGCTTTCTTTTTGAAACAAAAAAAAAAAAACGAATAAGGCCGTCTATTCTTTTCCTTGAAACCCTAAGCCATGATCGACGGAGACGGGTGGCGAAAACGACCTTGAAAACCCGCAGATGCCTAAACCTTGACATTGGTTGCGGAGTCATCACATCCTCCTACCTTGCGACAAGACAGCTGAATTGGTTCTACACTCGTTTAGGTAGTAAGAAGAATTGTTGAATCAAGAAGGTGCGCGTTCCCTAAATCCATTAAGAGTTGATCAATTTGTCCACAGTTACCAAGCATAAGCCTTAAGCGTTGCCGTGGAGGGTGGACATCACTCGAGCCCTTCGGCGACACATACGTGTGCAGACGACCATGCGAGCGACTACGTTGTACCCATCTGACATATCAGGCAAGTAATTCCTAATACCACTTAGCTCATTTATGGAAGAGTTGAGTCGACATGGATTTATCGCAACCTTCCGGAGGCTAGAGATTCCTTTATACTTAATTGCATTAATCTCCACTCTTTATATCTTTTTGTCATATTCAAGTTTTAGCGCTTGGACAACTCCTCTAGATGCACTTCTTAACTCTTTCATTATACTTGTAGCGATCTTCACTCCATGTTGAGATTGTGTTTGATATCAGTCATGCCACTCAATTATTTTTGTCAGGACCATGATTTGCAGACTCTGAATGCACCTCTTAATGTTATAGATAATTACGCTACTTGCATTGTTTTCTCTCCTATATTGCGTAAGGGCGGCTAGCAACTGATGCCGGTTGGAACGCCGGCGGGAAGCACATTACTACTCAAAACATGCCTATTTTTGTCTTCTAGCTGTAGACCCTATCAGCATTCAGCTATACACAATCCCTGCCAACCGGAGTTAGTAATTACCCTCTTTAACTCATTAACATATTACGGGACGCCTTGCAATCGTTTCTAACAATTGTGTTAAGTTTTGGTGCTTTTTGGATAGCTTTATGCTCACCAAAGCAATTTAAGAATAAGGGAGAGATATTTATATAGTTCATGACCAAGCTTTTGGAAAGCTTAAATTTTTGGAGAAACCAAGCTTTGAAGTCTCATAATCCTTTGCCTTAGTCGTTCAAAATATGCAAGGAAAGAGCAATGGAGAAGAAGAAAAAGAAGGTGATGAAAACAGGGGACACAACTGCAGTCTTCCGTCGCACTTTTGGAGTAATTTCTGAAGTCCATTTTCTACATTCTATATACCATTTCAAAGCTCAGAAAGTCAAGAATCCAAAAATTCAAACCATGTACGATTTGGAGCTGAAATGAGGAAGATATGGCCTTTAGAAGACAACTGCATCAAGCTGAGGGACAATTTCGCACAGTGCGAAATTGGAACTCCAACGTGCGAAATGTAAAAATGGACAGCAGCTGTGTAGTCGTGGTGAAGCCATCATGTGAAGTTGAATTTGAAACTTGTGAACTTAAATCTCAACGTGCAAAAGTGAATTCTAAGTTGAAAAATCAACTTGCGAAATTTTCGCATGTCACAATGTAACGTGCGAAAATTGGATATTTTTGCCGAATCTTTTTCTTCTGATATTTTTGTGTCTAAATTTCCATTTTCTCCTTGTATTCAGCCACTCATGTAATTCCTTAGCTAGGAAGTATCCAAGGAAGGGTAAAAATTACCTTCCTATATAAATTCTCTTGGTAAACACTGAAAAAATGATCTTTCGGGGAGCTTTCTCCAGGAGACCAACTTATGTAAATTGGTTACTTAGTGAAATACAGAGATCTCTTTTGCTTTCTTTTTCTCTCTACTATTTTCTATTTTATTGGAAGCCAAACAGCCTCTGAGGATGTTTTCCCAGAGGATGAGAGGCTAAACCTATAGTTTCTTGGAGTGAAGGAAGCTAGGTGAAAAGTCCAGATTAAAAGGTGGAAAGTTTCCATGCATTAAATTCAGGTAGTTGGAGTCCATAAATGGCTTCTAAATCCAAGGTTTTGCTTTAAATCCCTTAGAATCACTTTAACTGGCCAATACATGGTAAGGCTTAAGGTCTCTGTTGGATGCTTATTACTAGATCCATATCAGTCCATTAGTTATCATGTACGAGCCATTGGAAAGTGATTCAAGGAGATAGCCCATAATGTCTTAAGCCATTAATGGACCTTGACTACCATCTCTATTGACTTTTTATGGATTAAATCTTCATTGTCAAACCTATACCGGTTCGGGAAATAACTATAGGTTAAATCCCCAATGCGAGGGGAAAAATCCGAAATTTTCCACTTTGCATCCTGAACTTGAACCTAGCAACCTTTAGCTCCGGGAGACTTTCTTTCTTCCACTTTTTATATAGTCCTATGTGAGTTTAGTTTCAATCACCACTTTCAAAACAATTTTATTTCTTTTAAATTTCAAGTTTGTGCTAAAGGAAATCATCAGAATCAATTTCTAATTTAGAGTCTGTCACTGATAGAGTGAAAACCCATCCCTGAGTTCGACCCTAGAACTACTATACTATAGTAGCTTTGCTACGGCAGTATAAGGTCATAGGTTTTATAAATGTTTTTTATTAAAAGACCCGGCTGGGATACGAATCATATATCGATCGGTCATTTTCTGTGTCAGATCGAGTTTTCGGGGCCGCACCCATATCAATCGGCCATATTCCTATCATTTTGTGTTTAGTTTAAGTCAGGACTGCACCTATATCGATCGGTTATTGTCTTATCAATTTGCTTTTTGGGGCTGCACCCATATCGATCGACCATTTTCTTGTCAGTTTGTGTTTAGTTTGAGTTGGGACCGCACCTATATCGATCGGCCATCTTCCTATCAGCTCGGTTCGACGTCTAGGGTCTTTGTTCAGTATGACATTCAGAGTCACATCTTTAGTTTGCTTTCGGAGCCGTTGTGCATACTCATCCAAGCATTTTGAGTCACCATTATTCCCCATTTTAAACGTTCAGAGTCATTCTCCTTACTCGGTTACCTAGAGCTTACTGCTTGTTCGTCATTACTCTTCTGGATTTCCTTTCCACTACACATATTTCAGTCTTTTGAGATCACGATACATATTTCAGTCATGTTGTTAGACACCCTACGCTTGACATTCTCATGTAGTTCACATAGGGTAGTTTCCTTTGGGCACACTCTTTGCTGTTCTTCAGGGTGGTTCGACCGTTACTCATCTTTGACATCGATCTTCAAGTCACTTTTAGAGACGCCTTAGAGGGAGCTTGGGTCATTAGTGTGGCTTCAGAGGCATTTTGAGACATTTTTTTCTCTTAGGATTAGAGCCTTTTTGTTCGCCTCTTGGCCTGAGTGAGTTCATGTTTCACTAATGTCCCTATGGGGGTCTCCTTGGTTCTTCGGTAGAGTTCACTTCATTCCACTCACTTTTCGCACTTTCTTTCACTTCAGTGTTCATATTCCTTACACTCGTGAACTCTACCGAAAATGGGCATATTTGTAGACCCCCATATGGGGCTAGTTTTTTCTCACATTTCTGCAGTTCAGAGATGACAAGTGGAGGGCTCTCCAGTGAGCCACATGTCGCCTCCATGATGGCTGGTGAGGAATCAGATGGTGGTTTTCATACACCAATCAGAGAGCGACACTTGGAGGAATATTTAGAGATGGGTACATTTCTGTTAGAGGGGGAGCGTAAGAGAGAGAAGGTTCTCGGGAAGCTATAAGGGAGGTGCTTTTTGGTTATGGGTAGAGAAGATATTTTAGCAGGAGAGGATTTTTATCTTGAAAAGAAAAAAAAACTACTATAAAGGGGGCATGCGGGGTTTTTGGTTACAAGAATAGAGACGTTTGAGGTGAGGGAAGGGGTGAGAAGTTGCAGAGAGGTGAGTTTTTGAGAGCTTAGAGAGAGGTCTTAGCTGGAGGAGTAAGCTAGATAGAGAGGTTACAGAGTATTTTTTTAGAGTGAAAACTAGATAAAAATTAAGAGAAAACAGAGGGAAGAAAGGAAGCATCCTCAGGTACATTTGCTAAACCACATTTTGATTGCTATAGATATCCTTTGGTTTGCTGTGACTATATGAGAATGTATTCATGCTTTGTTCTTCATTGAAAATTTGTTTTAGAGTAATCTGATTCCTTTATAGCGCTCATTTGGATATTTGAGTCATATCTTTGAGATCTTAGTTCCCCTTGGTTTTTTCCACCCATGCATAAGCCCATTGACTCTAATATGAAATGGAGCCCGGGTCGGTGTTTTCTTGGGTTCAGTTGATACTCTATTTTTGTGTTTGCTCCCTTGCTGTTGATACGTTGTTTTTATGGCCATTCGTACCCTCAAGGAGAAGGGTATTGGTATAGCATGAGCTTTTGGTTTTTATATAGGCACAATTTCTAAGCTAGGGACCAGAAAATGGTTTTGTGGAGTGGGCTTCCTGAGACGGGAAATTTTCTGCACATGAATGGGTTTGAAGAACTTCTGGGTCTACTGCAAAACCCCATTTTCTGAATCCAGATTGTAGCCCACCATCACCAAAAACTATGGTTTTTTTGCCTAGAGTGCTACCCATATGCCATTGGTCAAGTAGATTTGGAGTTTATAGGAAATGCGAAGGCCTTGAACTGGAGGTCTCATGGGCAGAAGAGAAACATCGTCTGTGTTGGTAAGACGCCTCCCAGGAACTTGGGCATGGATGGATTCACGGTCACGAAATTTGATGATTCATTTCATTTAAATAATCCCAGTGTTGATGGGTCTATGTTGCCAATTTGGGACTGCCTAAAGCATCCACAGGGTGCACCTTTCTGATTACTCTCTCACTCTTCTGCATGGAGCACCCAAGGAAAATGCAAGCAACAATGAGAGTTATGTCATTTCTAGGTGTCGAAAAGACCTCACAAAAGAATCCTTGTACATCTTCACATAGTCCCATTGGCACACAAAGCTGGATTTGAAGGGCACCGCTTCAATAATGCTCTGAAATAGGGACCATGGGCCATTGTGTGGAGTCCATATTCATGCAGCGGTAGTGACCGAACCTCTCATCTGAGCTATCGACCTTTTCCGGCCATGGCGGCATCCGTCGGAGCGCCTAACGTCGTCGTCTTCAGGGGTCCCAAGACTCTGATTCAGATTCATATTTTTAAAGCATTCAAGCCTTGGACTGTTCTTCTTGTAACCACTCCATGCTCACGGCCATGCTCGTGCCAGGATTAAAAGGTTGCTTCCAGATCAGCAACCAGAACGGCATGAAATAGATGATTTGATGAAGCAAGTTGAAGATAAACTGCAGTTCAGTCTGTGAGGGATGAACTGGAGAATGAGAGAAAGTTGAGGAAACACTTAGAAAGCCTGCATCGCAAGTTATCTCGTGAACTTTCTGAGGTAAAATCTTCTTTTTCTAATGCTATGAAAGAGTTGGAAAATGAGAGAAAATCATGGGAGCTGTTAGAAGACCTCTGTGATGAGTTTGCTAAGGAAATAAGAGATTACCAACAGGAAGTGCATGCCCTAAAATAAAAATCTGACAATGATTGGGCTGGCAGGCACTACTACAAAAACTTAAAATCATGACATTTTATTCCATGTCGCTTTTATAAAGCGTCATTACTTAGCCTACAATGGTGTATACCATGGCGTTTATTAGAAGCGTCCTTGTTTAGTATAATTTTTTTAATTCTATGGCACGTATCAGTAATACTAGTAGACAATGGCGCTTATTGAGAGTGTCCTAATTTTATTTTTCAATTTTGGTGCTTTATTGGAGTGTCATTGATTTATGGGTATATATATATATATCCTCTTAAAAAATATTTGTCCCTCCCACTATGCCCATATAACATTCTCTCCACCGTTTGTTGAGAATCCAAGAAACCCTATCAAGTGTGGAGCATCTGAAACCTTAAGCCTCAAATCCCTCTTTGTTGAAAATCTAACTTTTACTCTGTTTTGAGAACCCTAAGCCTTTAATTTTTATCAAAAACCTTAAGCCTTCACTCTCCATGAAAAACCCTTGGAAGATTACCATATACCCACCTTGACCCACAATTTTTCTTCACTTGTTGGCAATAGAATCTCATAGATCTGAACAGTAACAAAATCAGTAGTATAGTGAGAGCCAATTGTAGAGGGATACATCGCATCATAAAAAAAAAGGTGTGCTTTGTCAGAAAACAGAGCAATTTGGCCTTATCATCCGTGAAGCAACCAAGAGTGGATTGAGGTATGGAGGGTTCTGTTTTACGATCAAAGTTAGATTTTTTTTATATGTTATCAAGATATTCAATGTGGTGTTTTTGGTTTGGAGGTTCATATAGTCAGGATTAGAGGATTGGATATTCAATGTTTGTTTCATGGGAAAGAAAAATATGTTTGTTTCTTGGGAATAAAAGTATTTTCCTCAATGGGTGAAGCTCTGCGGCCCATGTCAATGTTATGATTGAGAAATTCACTGAAATCTGAGTTTTGGGCGTTTGTTAACCAAAATTCCGTGTACATCACCATCAATGAATCCTAAACAAGCGGAAAAACCTTAAGTATTCATAAGAAAGACCCAGTCACCCAGTAAAAGTGGATATCCTTTTCAACTCATATTTATAATTTGCAAAGTGGGGAAGGTTTTGAATATTGACCCCCTAGATATTGAACTCGGATTTGGTCCATACCATTTTCTTCATAAAAAAAAAAATTAATTTTCATCATAAATAAAGTAATAAGAAGAAGACTGAATATTTCCAAGAGCATAACTATGCCATTTTATTTCTTATCAATCTTTCAACTCCAAATATCTTCAGTTTCGGTAATTTATGGGACATATTGATAACAGTTAAAGGATTCTGGAGTTCTACTTTTCTAGTTTAGCATAGTATTTACTTTAAATTTTGAGCAGTACTGTAAATTTCAAAGAGTTCATACCTCAATACTTTCAATTTCTATTCTTTAAAGTCATGTAATTCAGATTACAATTCTTTAGAGAGAAGAGTCCATTAGTTGGAACATCACACTTATTTAATGAAGAAGAAAAGAAGATATTTTTGTTTCCTGACAGAGGGAAAAAATGGCAAGATTTTGGTGCAAAATTTTATGTACTTACCAAGTAGTTTATCATCATGATAATATGTAAATTTTTGAATATATGATTTTGGAATTACAAAATTGCTGATGGATTTGATTTAAAATCACAATCTGACAGCTTTAACTTTGTAAGCCTGCATATATTTCATACATTCATGTTGTGATTTTGTATGTAGTAAGAGGATTGAGTTGTTTTTTATATTGTTCCTTATCATTATTACTATTACATGTTGTTGTTTACGCATGTGTTTGGGCATGTGCCAGGCAACATGAAATTTTTTATATATGTAATTATACTGAAACAATTAATCACATTCCCTAACAACCTAGTATGTGGATTAAGAGTGTGTATCTTGTAATTCAATGTAATTCTTGTTTCTTAAGTGTATTAGAAATCCACTTCTAAATGTGATAAGTTACCCTTCAAATAGTATTGATTTCTTTCTTTTGAAATCTATGCAGCAAAGCCCATTTGTGAGAAACTAAAAACATAATCTTTCCTTTTGTCTACTACTTCATCTGGTTGCTTCACAAATTAGGGATAGAAAGTATGCTTTATTTCTTTCTAAAGATTTTATGAGTTGTATGTTTAATCTTCAGTAATTAACAATTTGTTCTCCATACTTTGTTTTTCTCTATGAAAAATATTAAATATTGGGGCACAATTGTTTAGTGAGCGAAAATGAGTCTTAGTGTCTAGTCGTTGAGGCAAAAAATAAGTAAAAATGATTGATGAGAGCACAAAATTGAACTAGTTTAAGGATATTTGCCCATCTCTTGTTCCTCTAGTTGAAAAAACACAACAAAATTGTGAGTAAATTGTAAATAACTAGCACATAGTTTGTACATTGCAGAAGACCTCTTGGAAAATAACAATTTATGGTTATTTGACTCTTTAAACCAAAACAATGTCTAATAATTTTCCTTATGTTTTTATTCTGTTTTTTTTCTAGAATATTATATTTAAGTATTTTCCTATTGTAATGACTAGATTTTTAGCTCATTTCTCTTAGATTTCGTTTCTACAAGCATAAGCAATTTAACCAATCTACAGAAGACGTAAGTAGCACAATAATAGGGTGGTGTAGCAACTAAATGGGTATGCTTCTTTTCCTATTATTAGTTCTAATGGGTGTGGTGTTCTGCACTTATTATATTCAGGCTCCTATTAAAAATAAATAAAATAATAATAATAATAATAATAATAATTGATTTTAATAATAATAATAATAATAATTGATTTTAATAATAATAATAATAATAATAATAATTATTATTATTATTATTATTATTATGATTATGATTATGATTATTATTATTTATATTTTATTATTATTATATTATTATTATTATTATTATTATTATTATTATTATTATTATTATTATTATTATTATTATTTTAAAATCAATTATTATTATTATTATTGGACCCTTATGGTTTGGGCTTTATTTCTATTGGATTTTGGGCCTTAGTCTTGGGCTTATTATTATTAATGGACCCTTATGGTTTAGGCTTTATTTCTACTGGATTTTGAGCCTTAGTGTTGGGCTTTGGTAAGGGCTTTATTTCTATTGGATTTTGGGCCTTAGTCTTGGGCTTAATATTGCACTTTATTGTAGCATTGGGCATTGAGCCCTCCACTTCGGATATTAAACTTGAAACCATCTTTTGGATTCCATGAATTCGGATATTATTATTATTATGATTATGATTATTTTATTATTATTATGATAATTAGTATTATTATTATTATTATTATTATTATTATTATTATTATGTTGATTATGATTATTATGTTGATTATGATTATGATTATGATTATTATTATTATTATTATATCTAGGCTCCTATTAAAAATAAATAAAATAATAATAATAATAATAATAATTGATTTTAATAATGATAATAAATAATAATAATAATAATAATAATAATAATTGAGTTTAATAATAATTATTATTATGATTATGAATATTATTATGATTATGATTATGATTATGATTATTATTATTATTATTATTATTATTATTATTATTATATTTAGGCTCCTATTAAAAATAAATAATAATAATAATCATAATAATAAATTATTTAAATAATAATAATAATAATAATAATAATCATAATCATAATCATAATCATAATAATATTCATAATCATAATAATAATTATTATTAAACTCAATTATTATTATTATTATTATATTTTGGCTCCTATTAAAAATAAACAATAATAATTGATTTTAATAATAATAATAATAAAATAATAATAATAATAATAATAATAATAATAATAATAATAATAATTGAGTTTAATAATAATTATTATTATGATTATGATTATGATTATGATTATTATCATTATTATTATCATTATTATTATTATTATTATTATTATTATTATTATTATTATTATTGGACCCTTATGGTTTGGGCTTTATTTCTATTGGATTTTGGGTCTTAGTCTTGGGCTTATTATTATTATTATTAATGGACCCTTATGGTTTGGGCTTTATTTCTATTGGATTTTGAGCCTTAATCTTGGGCTTTGGTAAGGGCTTTATTTCTATTGGATTTTGGGCCTTAGTCTTGGGCTTAATGTTGAACTTTATTGTAGCATTGGGCATTGAGCGCTCCACTTCAGATATTAAACTTGAAACCATCTTTTGGATTCCATGAATTCGGATATTATTATTATTATGATTATGATGATTATTATTATTATGATGATGATTATGATTATTATGATTATTATTATTATGGCTGATTATTATTATTATTATTATTATTTTATTTATTATTTAATTATTTATTATTATTATTATTATTATTTATTTATTTGTTATTATTATTTATTAATTCCTTTTTTTTTTAAATGGTTGTGAATTGGGGGAAGAAGCTTCTAAGGCAAGGGGTTAAATGTGTTTATCCCTTCTAACATGGAATATATGGTTCCTGTCATTTTGTTATGGGTAAATGTATTTTTTTTTAATGATTGTATTATTATTATTTTTATTATTTTTATTTTTATTTTTTATTTTTAATGGTTGTGAATTGGGGTGAAGAAGCTTCAAAGGCAAGGGATTAAATGTGTTTATCCCCTTCTAACATGGAATATATGTTTCCCGTCATTTTGTTATGGGTAAATGTATTTATTTATTTTTAATGATTGTATTATTATTATTATTTTTATTTTTTAATTTTTTATTTTTTATTTTTTTATTTTTAACGGTTGTGAATTGGGGGAAGAAGCTTCAAAGGCAAGGGGTTAAATGTGTTTATTCCCTTCTAACATGCTTTAACATGGAATATATGTTTCCCGTCATTTGGTTATGGATAGTGTATTTGTTGCCATATTAGGAAAATAAAGTATTCTAGTTTTGGATGATATTGGTCTATTAAAATCCTTATTATTATTATTATTATTATTATGGTATTAGCACTCACTTATTTGTTCATGAAGTGATTATAGATCCTATACTAGCTTTGTTGAACTTTGATTTTCTATTACTCCATTGCTTAATGTAAATTGAGTTAGTCAATATTTAAAAATAAGCCCAAGCATTTCTAATATAATTATTATTATTATTATTATTATTATCACATTTTGGATTGATGGGTATTAGCAGTCACTTATTTGTTCATGAAGTGATTATACAACCTATACTAGCCTTGTTGAACTTTTGTTTTCTATTACTCCATTGCTTAATGTAAATATTCATTATTCATTGTTCATTGTCTTATTATTTGTTTTGTAGGATAATTACTTGATAGAATGAGAGTTATGTTATTTTGTTGTAATATTTCAATTAGTAATTGTGTTTTAATTGTACTCAACTACGCTTGCATGCAACCTTAGAGTTCACGTTCAAGTATCATTGTGAGACAAAAGTTTCTGTTATTACATAGTAAAGACATTTTAGTTCTCAAAAGGTGAAAATAGTTTTATCTATGCTAGTTTCACGTTGACAACTTTTAAATTGTCTACCATGTGATAAAGATCTTTTCTCTACAAATGATGCTTGAATTGTCCGATTGGACAGTGTAGGAAAACATAATATCTATGAAGTTAATTGCTTGTTCTTAATTCATTTTAAATAAATTTTGGTACTGTTTCCTCTTGTTCTCTGGGTACATACTTGGACAAGGTGACATATTATGCCTTGTCCATTTTGTGTACTTGGAGAACCATAGGGAAATGCTACCGAAATTTCTTTAAAATGAAATTAAGTACATTGGCAATTGACACATAGGGATTATGTATTCCTATATGGGATAGGAACCACTACCTAATTAAGGATGTTGGAGATGTTAGAATGCATAAATCATTTGCTTCTATTGATTGACATCTTAGCTGCATTAGTTCTCTATTTGAAATTTGAAATTGGTCGATTATATATTTTGAGGCTATTAATAGGATAGCTATTAACAACTCTAATTGTTGTGGTATATAGGAGCTTTGTTTCTTTTTTGGACATAAAATGGATCGTTCTTGGATGTCAAAGGATAGAAGATCAAAAGATTATACGGATGGGGTTGAAAGCTTTATCATATTTGCATTACAACATTCCTCATAAAAAAACTCCATTAAATGTCCATGTCTTCAGTGTGGTAATATGATATTCCATACTTCTTAGAAAATTAGAGAGCATCTATTTTTCTATGGAATTGATCAAAGTTACCATACATGGTATTGGCATGGAGAAGCTGCTCCTAGTGGACCACCAACTAATAGGGCAGAACGTCATGATAAGGTTCAATTTAATGATGTGGATAGTACAATAGAAATGGTCCAAGCTGCACATGATGATTGTAAGAATGACCCAGAATTGTTTCAAACATTACTTGAAGATGCTCAAAAACCCTTATATCCTGGTTGTAGAAACTTTACAAAGTTGTCTCCATTAGTCACATTATACAACCTAAAAGCACGATATGGATGGTCTGATAAAAGCTTTTCAGAGCTTTTAAGAATTCTTAGAGATATGTTTCCTCTAAACAATGAGTTACCCTTGTCTATGTATGAAGCTAAAAAAACATTGAATACATTGGGAATGGAATCTGAGAAAATACATGCTTGTCCTAATGATTGCATACTATATAGGAATGAGTTGAATGATGCATCTTCATGTCCTACTTGTGGAACTTCAAGGTGGAAGTTAGATAAAACAAGAACTAAAAAAAGAAAGGGAGTCCCTGCAAAAGTGATGTGGTATTTTCCTCCTATTCTTAGATTTAAAATATTGTTTCAGTCCCGAAAAAATTGCAAAAGACCTCATATGGCATGCCTAAGAAAGAGAATTTGATGGAAAAATGCGTCATCCATCCAACTCCCCATCATGGAAGCTAGTTGATCACAGATGGCCTGATTTTGCTTCAGAACCTAGAAACCTTAGACTTGCCATTTCAGCAGATGGTATAAATCCTCATAGTTCAATGAGCAGCAGACATAGTTGTTGGCCTATTATAATGGCCATTTATAACCTTCCTCCTTGGTTGTGCATGAAAATAAGGCTTATGATGCTATCTTTGTTAATATAAGGTCCTCGACAACCTGGAAATGACATTGATGTTTATTTAGCACCATTATTGGATGACCTAAAAATGTTGTGGGAGGTAAGAGGTTGAATCTTATGATTGCCACATCGGCAAGAGCACTTTACATTAAGAGCTATTCTACTATGGACAATCAATGATTCCCTGCATATGGAAACTTATCTGGTTGTGTAGTTAAAGGATATTTCGCATGTCCTATATGTGGGGAAGATACATACTCTCATAGATTAAAGCATGGGAAAAAGAACTCGTATACAGGTCACAGATGTTTTCTTCCTTGCAATCATCCTTTTAGGAAACAAAAAAAGGCATTTAATGGTGAGCAAGAGTTTAGGTCAACTTCGCAACCATTGAGTGGAGAGAAAATTCTAAGGAAAATTGATGTCATTTGTAATTCATGGGGAAAAAATAAGATCACTCGAGGTAAGTTGAATGTAAAGACTACAAATTGTTGGAAGAAGAAGTCCATATTCTTTGATCTTGAGTATTGGAAATACCTACATGTTTGCCATAACTTGGATGTCATGCACATAGAGAAAAATGTTTGTGAAAGCATCATTGGTAGCTTACTCAACATTCCAAGTAAAATAAATAATGGACTTAATTCTCATCTAGACCTTGTGGAGATGGGCTTAAGGTGTGAATTAGGGCCAAGGTTTGAATCAAATCGAATTTATCTCCCGCCTGCATGTTATACACTATCTAAAGTGGAGAAAAAGATTTTTTGTCAAACTTTATCCCAATTGAAGGTTCCTAAAGGTTATTGCTCTAACATGAGAAACCTTGTGTCAATGGAAGACTTGAAGCTTTATGGTCTTAAATCCCATGACTATCATGCATTAATGCAACAATTATTACTAGTGTCATTACGATCAGTTTTATTGAAACACGTAAGGCATGTGTAGACCCCCGTTTGGGATTCATTATACCTCATTTTTCCTATAGCTCATCTTTG
>JBAPGN010001767.1:0-17261 GCA_037355405.1 Vitis amurensis | reverse complement strand
TATTCAACCAAGTAGAAAAATAGAATGTTTTAAAAAAAATATATGTTATTTTATTTTTTTTTATTGTTTTCAACATTGTTTTTTGTTAAAATTGTTTTAAAAAGTAAATCATACAATTGTAGAATGAATTAAAAATAAAGCATTATATATAAAGTTATTTTTAAAAATGTATTTAAAAACATGAAACAACTTTAAAAATATTTTATGAATGCCCAAACAAATTTTGTTCTAACAAAAAACAAATTTTGAAGAGAGATAATTTCTTCCTTTCTAAAAACTGTTTTCGAAAACATTTTCTAAAATAAAAACTATTATTTGAAAAAACGTAAAATTAAATTATTAGAAAATTTATATTAAATTCCTTAAAAATAATTAAGTTTTTTTCTACAAGAATTACTAGAATTAGTGAAAATTTTATAGTTATAACTCTTACTATTTTTTAGTTTTTTTTTTTTAAAAAAAAAAAAAATCTTTTGGATTATTCTTTGTTTAAAATTCTAAGTCTTTATATATATACTAATAATATATATTATTTGTATTGTGCATATTTCAACCCTTTTCCCTCTTGAACTCCCGCATTAAATTTTTCTAGCTCCTTTGACATTTGAACATTGATGCAATTGTAAAAAGGATGTTAAAAACATTTATATAGGGGAGGGTAAATGTATTACTTTTTAGAAAACTGGCGCGGCCGTCCAGTGAGAACGACTAAGCGTCGTTGCATATCGGAAGGGGAGGGCATGGTAACGATGCTGTCCAGATGAAGAGCTATCATCAACAACACATACAAACAAAACTCCAACTATCAGGAAGCTCTTCCTCCTCATCATCTGTTCTCTTTCCTCTTTAGGCTCCTAGTCAAAATTGTGTCATAGTTATAAAAAGACCCTTTCGGAGCAATTGGGCCATGGATTTGATATATAATTATGAAAATGACATCCACCTTCCAAAATTAGTAAACGTAGACAAAGTGTGGTTGTGGGCCAGGCCGAATGTGGAAGGAATGAGGCATCCCATTGCGTGTGCCAGGATTAATGGTTTGTGTTTCTTGCGTTTGATTTAAATTACTCTTGGCCCCCCCATAATTGGAATTTGGAAGCCTATGATTGGTTAAAAGAGATTACCCTGAGATGAGACTTGGTGGCCCAAGTCTCCTGCCATCATAAATTTAATGATTTAAGACTTTTTTTTTTTTTTTTTTTTTTTTTTTTTTTTTTTTTTTTTTTTTTTTTTTTTTATTTTTTTTTTTTTTTTTTTTTTTTTTTTTTTTTTTTTTTTTTTTTTTTTTTTTTTTTTTTTTTTTTTTTTTTTTTTTTTTTTTTTTTTTTTTTTTTTTTTTTTTTTTTTTTTTTTTTTTTTTTTTTTTTTTTTTTTTTTTTTTTTTTTTTTTTTTTTTTTTTTTTTTTTTTTTTTTTTTATTTTTTTTTTTTTTTTTAATTTTTTTTTTTTTTTTTTTTTTTTTTTTTTTTTTTTTTTTTTTTTTTTTTTTTTTTTTTTTTTTTTTTTTTTTTTTTTTTTTTTTTTTTTTTTTTTTTTTTTTTTTTTTGGTGTCTCTAACACTGTTTTTGGGTAAAAGGCAATTTTAACAATGTTGGATTGAGTCTTAAGAGACACACACAATCTTAATATCTACACACGACCAAATTAATATGATCTCATTAGGTTTTTGATGCCCAAATTAGACATGATACAATGGGAAATGGAACGAGACACTTTGGTGCGATCAATTAATAAAATTATGGTGTGGGTCATTTGATATTTAATGTGGTTCATTTTGTACTTGATGAGAGGAGGTGATTCCAAGACCATCCCCTCTAATTTGATTCTTTATTGATAGCTCTCATTAGCTTTTTGGGTCATTTTTGTTGTCCCCTCTGGACCTTGATTCCACTATATTTTAAAGTTTGTGATCTTTGGGAGATCCATGCTCACCTAAAGCATGAGCAAAGGTTTTTTTCGATCCCTCACTATTCTTATTGTACTTTTACTTCTAGAGAATTGTGTTAGGGGTGAAAAAAATTGAAAGACTTTTGTTAGCGGGTGCATTCCCTTTCCCCGCCCTTCCTCTTTATTATGCTTTTTTTTTAATCTCTCTGGTGCTCTTTAATAATCCCACTTTGGCTTCTTAAGTTTTATTTTTTTTTTTTTTTTTTTTTTTTTTTGTTTTTTTTTTTTTACTCCTTAGGTTCCCAAGGTTACTAAGGACCTCTCTTGTTACATCTAAAGATTTTGGGATTCCCCTTTCTATCGTTATGCAAGGGTTCTTTTGCACAGATCAATTAAAGACTTCGAGTGCAAGTGAGGGTTACATCCTTAATGATATATGAAGGGTCAGTTAAGGTTCTGAAAATACTTTTACCTACTTTTCTAGACAGAACTACTTCTCTAGCTTCATCAGGGTGTCTATGCACAAATTTAACTCGATATAATCAAAATGTTGATGATAGTGACAATATGAACCTAAGTTTGTAATACCATATTAACTTTTGTAAGCTTCATTTCTTGTACCAAGTCAAGAATGCCCGGAATCCCAAATTGCCGGCTCGGTCGCTCGTCGCAATTCCTTCCATGTCTTTGGACCTAATAAAGGCATGCATTAGTCCTGAGCTTCTCTAGCATCTGATAATAAAAAAACATGGTTTAAAAAGCCAATAAGATACTAATGCTAGGAGAAGAATAACTCATTCATGTGATCTCTGATGTTCGCAAATCAATTTCCTAGTTTACTAAAAGTCCGTCGAAGAAGCCATAGATCTCGTCATACCGGAATATAACTCTTTGAGCCAGACCCCACCCATCTTTTCCTCAAAAGGATCTAGACATGCAAGAGAACTATGTGCTTCTCTTCCTCCTTGAGGATTGCTAAGGTTGCTCTCTAGAAAAACCTTTCTGGAAGACAAAGTGTCAAAAGTCTAAAACCCTAACCTTATGGAGATATTTCCTTATGGCTACTTTGTGGATTTAAGTTGACTTGAACCCAAATTGGGCGTACGTCACCTTTACTAATTAGCCTACTTGGACTGTAATTAATTAATTAGACTTATTATGCTTCAATTAATTATTAATTTAATCTAGAAAGATAATTCGTAAGATCTAGTGCAACTTTACATTTATATATATATATATATACTCTAGGTTTGGTCCACGTGCAAGGCACGTCAACGACTAGTTAATAGAGCATTTTTTATATTTAAATTTTAAATTTCTTGATTATTTAAATAATGCTCCACCTATCTTATGGTTGTGTTTGAATATATTTTATTTTAAAATATTTATATTTATTAAATGATTATATTAATAGGTAACATCATATATATTTTCTTGAAATGAAGATCAAATTAAATTTTATTCGTTGTTTAAAAAAATTAATATTTCAAATTATAATTTAATGATGTGAAATCTATATCAAAATTGAAAATAAGTTTTATAATAATTAATAAATTCCATATTTATTTTTATTAATATTATTAAAGCTATTGTTTAAAATTGAAATTAAGTCTTATAATAATTTAATAAATTTATTATTTATTTTCTATATTTGTTCTTTTTTTTCTGATTAATAAATTCAAATATGAAGTCAAATATATAATGATTGTTTAAAAATATTAAAATTAGAAGGACATGTCCATGCATGTGTTCTAATATTAAGATTTTGAATAAAAAGTTTAGATGTTGCATAATAAGTAATTAATTACTTTTTATTAAATTAATTAATTATAATGAATATAATTATATTTAATTTATTCTTTACTATTTAATAAACAAGTTTATTTTATTATTTTTGTATTTTGAAAACTAAAATAACAATCTTATTCAAATAAAATTTATAACATTTATAAAACTAAAACAAAATAAAAGATACTTTAATTGGATATATTTCTTACCAAAATGTATCAAAGCTAAGTATGAAGTGGGGTTTATTTATAATAATGAAAAAAAAAAAAAGTAAGGACCTTATTTATGACACCGTACACCAATAGTTAGAAATAAGTATATTTTAAAATTTTTTTTAAAAAAACTTTAATTTTTAATTCAATAATAATTAGTTTCAATTTTGAAATAATAATGTATCATTATCATATAATTTTACATAAATAGGAAGAAATTATTTTAAGAATTTAAAAAAAAAAAAAAGATTTGGATAACTTACAGTAGATGTCCTCAGCTGATAATGTTTATAGAAACTAAACTCCATCATCAATACCTAAGAACCCACGCCGCATAGTATTTGGTTATATACATAACAGAAAAATTGATACAGAAAAATGCTAACCCAACACATAAATATTAATATTTTTATGTAAAATATGGGAAGTATTATAAAGTCTTAATGTGTTTATTTTAATTTATTTTTTTAAAATTTGAAAATTTTGTAAATAATATTTTTCAATTTTCTAAGTTTTCATCCAAAAGCTAAAAGCCTGAATATCCATAAAACTCCATGGTATCTAATAATCCGCAGCAAAACAGTTCCAATTTTTTGAAAACCTACGAGAACAACAATTTATTCCATTGCCATAAAGTATAATGTATTACACTAATATAAAGAAGTCTTTTATTAAAGAGGCTATTGGATGCTTCAGTCTTTTTCCCTTAACCCATGTTTTGCGAGTTAAAAGGAACAAGTAACGCGATATCCCGATAATTTGTTTATGTGTAAGGTCAGGCTAGTGTCTTTAAATTCATCTGTGTTGTAAAATTTCCAGCTTTTATTGGAAACCTCTCCATATTTGTTCTCTACAAAGTTTTAATGAGATAGGAAGATAATGCTTAGAGGAGGTGGTTTAGTTGTTTGTGATCAAATTTTATTATCTTATACCGTATTTTCTTGTTTTTTTTGGTTTTTTTGGTTAGAGTAAATATTTTTGGTTGATGTTGGTTCCTCAACTGAGTGGAATATTTAGGGCCCTTATAAAGGCGAGTGTTTAAAATCATCTTCTAGATTTTTGACGAGGTAAGTTCACGGACAGTCACTAGATTGGGAAGGGGTAAAAAGGGAGAATTCATATTTTTAATAATACATAGGCATTCATTCCTTTGAGGTGCACAATTGAGAGAACAATTTTCCGTTTTGAAGTTATCGATGGAGAATGCTACGAGAATGCATAGTTTTAACCGATCGCCTCTTGAAAAAAGAATATAAGTAAAGATTGTTATTGTTAATGGCTGCTTCACAACTTCATAAGGATTAACTGCCGAATGGATTAATGAAAATTTTAAACCTTATGAGATGATGCAAAGGGTTTTTTTCCACTTAATGAAAAAGAGAGTAGAGTGAGATTTTTATCTGTTTGAGGAAGATGTTCACATCATGCAAGAGAGATGGAAGAGAATGTGATCAAAGTTGCAAATCTTCTTATATCTCATTGACACAGTTTGATTATGACTTTAAATATGTTAGAATAACTAATTTTCCCTCATTTTTTTCTATGAACATTTGTCTCTTATTTACTTTTAATAGAAAAAGTTTTTTTTTTTTGGAGAATTAATAGGGTAATTCATAGTACCTTGTTTTACTTTGAAAAATTATCATCTTATTTCAAATATTCTTTTTTATTGATTTAACTTTTTTTAAATATTAATTTTTTAAAATTTTATCATAGTGATAAAAAAAAAAATAAAAATATTAATGTTTAAAACTAAATATAATCAAATAATTTGTTATACAATGATTGATATTAATTTATTAATCCATATTCTTTTGTAAAAAACATTTTTCAATAAATTTATTTAAATAAAAAAACTTATATATTTTTAAGTTTTTTTTACAATATAATGTATTATATATTTCTTAGTAATAAATAAATGTTTATATATTTTGGTTGTAGAGAATATTTTTGTTTATCATAGCATTTTTTTCTTTATTGTAATTAAAATTGTATGCCCTTTTTGGTAATTTATTAATATTAAAAGTATTTTTATAATCATACAACAAATAATTAAAAACACTATTAAAATCATTTTTTTCTGATTCTCATAAAAGTGTTTTTCACAGAAACACAGCAGAAGAAAACACTTTCACTAGAATCACTGTCAAACAGACTCTAAGTCTATTGAAAAAAGCAAATTAAAAATCCTTTCATTTGAGAGATTGATAAGAGAATTAATATATAAGTATATATTGTTCTAACAATATAACAAATTGTTGATAATTTTTCATAATTTTATAATTTTCATAGGAAAAAAATATTCTTTTTTAAAATAAAATAACGGTTTACGTATGAAAATTTTATTCATTAATTTTATATATTTGGTAATTATTAATTTGACCATCATTAATCTTTATTTGTGATGAATATATATATTTTTATTTTAACTAAAAATATAAATGGAAAGGAGGGTGTGATTGAATTTTTTTTAAAAATATATTATTTCCATTCAAATAAGTGTAATTATTTTATACCATATAATTTTTTTATTTTTCAACGTCGCTAATACGTATAAGAAAATTCTAATTTTGAGAAATAAAAAAATTGAATTTTTTATTAGTAAAGAAACTTTAATTAAAAATTGATTATCTAGGTATGCTTCTTATTTATAATTCTATATAAATAAAGAAATTATTTATAGAAAAAAAAAGAGTTTAATTCTTTCCAAAATTTTACGTAATGCCATGTAAAGAACTTATGGAAAAAAGTTGTCCCATGTTTCAAAAGTTTATTGAGAGACAAATTAATTGAAGGAAAAAATATCTTAACAATGCCACATTATCATCCACACTATAATCTAACCTTTCATTTTTTTAATTTTTTATTTACAATTGTGCCAATAGGTTTGAATGTTAACCAAACTTTTATAAACTTTATGTGGAAATAATTATTTTAAAAAACAATTTTGGATGCATAAAACAAAATAAATGTAAATACTAAAATAATGATCATATTCTTACCTTGATCCATGAAGTGAGATTAAGTCACCTTGTGAATTGTATTGTCAAGGTTTTCAACTCACTACTCTCATATAGTGGATGAGTCACTTGTGTGGTGTATGTTGTTGAAAATAAAATAACAAAAAGACATGAGAATGGGAGTGTGGCTTGGGACTTCAACTTATAAAAAATTATACATCTCTTAGTCTTCCCATCAAAGACTATATGAGAGTTATACTCATTATTTACACCCATTATGTACAAATTAATGAGTAATGGTGGGTTATGAACTTGAATGCATCTCTATAATTGCATAGGTTATACTTTTCCCTTTTCCTCCATTACTCATAAACATAATGAGTTAAATTTTCTAACTCCCCATTATAATTTGAGTCTTCCATACATAAGACCCTTGGATACCCAATCAATTGATTCACCTACCTATCAATTGATACCCTTAAATAATATTTACACAAATGTAATTATATATGGCCACACATTATAGGAAAAAAGCTAACAATCTTCCACTTGGCTACATAATTATATTTGTAATAGATTAAAACATAATATGGCCATAACAATTTCTCAAAAATAGGCATCCCTTACATTAAGATTATGTTTCATGGAACCACTAACACCAAATCATTGAAATGATTGGATCACACAACGATCCAATATTCTTTAAGGATTATAGTACTAGCACCTCCATTAACATCAATCAATGACTTTTATGACATTAGTAACATTAAGGTGATAATGCCAATTCATTCACATAATGGTCCCATCAACTTTTAAACATCTAGATTGTGCACATAATGGATGTATAAAAGTAACATAATAATCATCAATATATCATAATCAAAAACTTTATTCTCATTATAATGTGATCACATACATTACACTCTCAATCAATCTAAAATTGACAAACTTGCCACCAAGCCCATGCGCGCAACATAATCCATAAAAAGCTAAGGTGGAAGACCTTTTATCAATGTTTTCAGAACCGGACCGGTCATTGAACCGGAAAAGTTACCGGTTCATGGTTCACCGGTCGGACCGGCGGTCGAACCGCTATCGAACCGCTATCGAACCGGTGACGTCATAAATATATATTTTATTATTTTATATATTATAAAAAATTAAAAAATTAATAAATTCTATGTAAATTTTGACAGCATCTACTTTGTTTGTTGAGTTTTGTCACAAATTTTTTTACCTATAGAAGTCATCAATTATCATATATGATATCTATAACACAATATAAGATGTTATACATTCACAATGTCAATAAACTCAATATTTATCAAATAATCAAACCATTACTATCCTATAATAACCAAATTATCAAAGAGTTGTTAACTTAACACATTGTCCATAATAAATAATACAAATGTCAACCATAGGTCCACAACACTTAAATAATTACTCAAAATAAAAATATAACATGTCAATGTTTGAATATTCATGAAGTTTTTGCATACTAATAAATATAAAATTCATGTCTTCATTCATTTTGGAAATTGGAATATGGAGATTGAACATGAGCATTTGGAAAACCAAAGTTCTCCACATCAAGCCCTTCTATAGCCATGTCACCACCATCCTCATCATCTACAAAAATATTGAATATATATCAACAATAAATCATTTTTAAAGAAAAAAAATATAATTATTGAACTTTTATAAGTTTAAATATTTTACTAACCAATGTGAGAACTTGAACCTTCCACTTCATTTATTGGAATTGATCCTTCTTCATATAGAAGATTTTCCAATTCTTCAACATCTAACTCTGTTGGTTGATCATCATCAACTACCCAAAAATCGGTCTCATCAATGCATGCATAGTCAATTGGATCATAGATTCTTTTCTTATTATAGAACCTAAAAAAAAAACATATAATTATTCATAATTGTGAATAGAAGAATTTAAATTCAAAACAACTAAGAAATCATTTATACCGATTTTTTTAGGCGCAAAATTATAATGAACGTATACAAGATCATTAAGCCTTTGATGTTCCAATCTATTCCTTCTTTTGGTATGTATACGTTCAAAGACACTCCAATTCCTCTCACATCCAGAAGACGATGCGGTTTGGCTCAATATTAGAATGGCTAACTTTTGCAAATGTGGTGCACTATATCCATGTAGCCTCCACCATTCATCTAATTACCATTTCACATTAAAAATAAGAAAAAAATAAAACACATTAGCAAGTTTAAAATATAAATAATAGTAGGTAACTAATAAAGAAGAATAAACATACTAATAAATGATAATAATATTTTACCAGGTTGAAGTACTTCACGTGAAGAATAAGCAAGTTCTCTTCCAAAACTTCCCAATCGATCACGGAATAACTTCATTTCATTCATTGTTTCAAGCTTGCCTTTCAGAACTTTCTGATCAATAACATCCATGACACCTCCAATAACATTTGGCTTATTACAAAAGTTTTCCTGATCATATTGGAAACATGGATTCAACCAATAAGCTGCTGAATGAATGCTTTTCTTCAATTGTTGATCCCAACGTTGCTTTATGATCTCCGTATAAGGCTTGTATAGTCTTTTGTTGTGTTAAACAATTTCTTGATGCCCAAACGAACCCTATACATGCCTTCATACACATATCCCATCGAAGGCCTCTCATCACAATCAACAATACGCAATAAGCGCATTAGTGGAGACATAAGATTCACAACAATCAAACAATCATTCCAAAATCTATTATCCAAGATGATGGAAACTACAACTTGGCTTTTATAATCCTTTGAATATCTAGAGTCCACAAAGAACTTACTAGTCACCAAAGCTTGCAAGTCATGTTTATGATCATGAAGACTCTTGAGTGCAATGAAAGTAGTAGCAAAGCGAGTTGCACCAGGTCGCAGAATCTTTGTCCATCCTTCCCTTTTTCTCAACCAACTTAACAAAGCAACATGATTATACACAAAAATTGTCACATTTGATGCACGTCTTACAAGTTCAGCAACATGGTCCATCTTACCAATATCCTTAAAGATCAAATTAAGACAATGAGCTGCACAAGGTGACCAATTAATGTGTTTATGCTTCTGAGAAATCAATCTCCCCGCGGCCACATAATTTGCTGCATTATCAGTGACCATATGAACTACATTGAGTGGACCAACCCATTCAATCACCTCATCAAATAACTGAAACAAATTAGTTGCATCCTTGACAATGTCTGAAGCATCAACGGATTTCACAAATGATATTCCTTCAGGACAATACACAAGGAAGTTGATGAGTGTTCTTTGTCTATTATCTGTCCAACCATCACCCATTATTGTACACCCAACTTTTGCCCAAATTGCACGATAAGAGTCCACAAGTAACTGAACTTCCTTCTTGGCATTCTTTAAAAGATTAACCCGTAGTTGATGGTAATTTGGACCCTTATATCCAGGACCAATTGCAGATATAACATCCAACATTGGCTTGAAGTAGAAGGAATTCACTGCATTAGTAGGAATGCATGCATCATAAAAGAATCTCCCAACCGCCATATCCGCTCTCCAAATAGCTTCTTTCCCAGCTAGTACACTCCTCATGGAAGGTTGAGCTCCTTGAGTATTTCTTGGTGCAAAATACTTATCCACTGTTGATTTTTTCCTTTTTCCACTATTAGCTGCCATAGGACTTTGCATTTGTTGAACCTCTTCTTCACATTCTGCCCCATCCCCTTCAAATTGTGACACATTAGGACCATAAGGATTTCTACATTCATATGCTTCTTGGGCTGCTTTCTTAGAATTCAAAAACTCTTGCAAAGAATTTTCCATTCGAAATTTTACATCTGGAGGAACCGATTTACATGGACCAATATCTCCTTTCACTCCAGCAAGATGTTGTTTCATTCTATGAATACCCCCACATTTTGTAATCTTTTTACAATACAAACAAATAAGAGCTTTCCTTCCATTTGCATATCTTTCTTCAGAAACATGCTCCCATGCAGGATCGATCTTACTTCTAGTTGATTGAGAATGGGTAGTTGAATCTTGACCAGAGGATGGAGTCAAGTTTGATTCCATTTGTTTATTTCTCTATCAAATTACTGAAATTAGAAACAAAAATATCACATTAACGTAGAGAATGGAAGTCATCAACCATTTAATGATTTATAATCAAGTCATCAACAATTTATAACAATCATATATCAATTGGTAAATTTATCTAAAGGAACAACCGTCATTATAACCGTCATTATAACCGTCATTATTTCATCTTTATGAAAAATAAGTAAAATAAATTTGAAAGAACATATAAAAATAATTTATTAATTTTAAATCTATTTTTTTTATTTTCCTTTATTTTTTATTTTCTTTACTTCTACGGTCTATTTTCTTTCCTTCAAATTCATTCAAATTTTCCAGCCTTAGTATTATTTATTTTTTTTTATTTTTTGATGAAAACATAATATGCATATTTAATATTTATAGAACGAATTCACCAATAGATTCCAATTTCTTTGGGCAATAAAAAAGGCATTGGGAGTAGTCAGAAGCAACAACAAAGAGAATGACGAAAAAATAAAGAATAGAAAGAATAAACTATTAAAGAAATCAAAAGAGTGGTTGCAGACTTGCAGTATATAACTAGCTCATAAATAACTTTTGGGTTGTTAAGGAAATCTTAATTTTGTATTTAAAATTAATCATTAGTTAAGCCTGATTCAATCCTCTTTTTAAAATCCAAAAAAATAAAAATAAAAGAGAAGTCTAGAAATTTCATGTTTTTTTATTTTCTTTGTTTTCTTTTTCCTCAGTACCTCAGAAACCAAACAGAGGGCACAAAAAATGAATCAAAAGAAAAATATATATCTTCAGATACTTGAAATATATCATTTTTACAACAAGAAAAGAAATTAAAAGGAATCTGAAAACTTCTCAAAATGTGAAAACTGCCAGATACGTAAAAGGCAAGAAACTCCTTCGATACCGGCAAAAATTTAAGAAGGAAAAAAAAAGGAAAAAAGCAAATAAAGAGTCAACAGATCTAAAGCAGTCACCAAATCAAAAAATCCCCCATGAGATGCAGAAGTGAGGAGTGACAAAATGCAGAATAACAAAACTGCAAAAAACCCTAACCCGACGTTTGGACGATGGGACAATTAAAAGAAAAAAGAAACGGAAATACGAAATCTGTTCAATTCCGTCTTTTTTTCCAACATTTTCTCCGAAACCAAACTGAGCATTGGCCAAAACAATGTTAAAATCCTCCCAAATAAAAAATCTTCAGTTTTTTTTTTAATAGAATTCAAAAACATCGATTTTGAAACGAATACATTAAAAATAATAATAACTCAACGAAATCATCGAATCGTAATATATCAAAGCAGTGAAAAGAAATAACGATTGACATTTATGATTTATCAATGGCATTCAAATACATCACAAACAGATTAACAGGTCTGCAATAGGAAGATATCAAAATCACCATGATAAATGAGAAAGATGCAAAAACATGGGAGGAATGGCTTCTTCCGCATCATGATTTTTCTAGAATTTAAGGTTTTTCTTCCTTATTCAAAACTGCATAAATGCCTCTTCAATCCTCATCAGATTAGTTATAAGGCTTAAATCACCAAGGCAATGGAGAAAAAGGGAGAAGGCATTCAAGAAAGGCACGAAGGCATTCAAAAAATAGAGCAACGCAGCTACTCACTGTGGGCACTAGGCAAAGTGGCAAACTCCCACGCCGGGGCAGGCTACCAGCTGGGAGAGGGACCTTGTGAGTGTCGCTGCTGCAGGCCGTCGACGAGATCCCTTGGTGTCTCGGGCTGGAGCTGGAGGAGCGAGATCCCTTGCAGCGGAGCACTCTTGGTGTCGTGGGCCGCCGGTGGGACCTTGTGAGTGTCGCTGAGTCGCTGCTGCAGGCCGTCGGCGAGATCCCTTGGTGTCGCGGGTTGGAGCTAGAGCTGGAGTGGGATCCTTGCAGCGGCGCAGCCTGGAGATGGAGAAGGAGATCTCCTTTGTAGCTTTTGCTTAAATAGGACGCCAAAACGGCGTCATTTTGATGCCAGAAGCATCAAAACGACGTCGTTTTGATGTTGTTTTTAAAATAAAAAATAAAATCAATTGAACCGGCCGGTTCGTCCGGTTCACCGGCGACCGCCGGTTCGACCGGTCCGACCACGGTTCGATGCCCATCCGGTCCAAATGAACGGATCGGACCGGTCCGGTGACCGGCCGGCGGTCGGATCGGTCGGACCGGCTGGTCCGGTCCGGTTTTTAAATCATTGCCTTTTATAAATGGATCTGCCAACATGAGTGTATTTTTAATATGTTTAATAGAGACAACTCCATTTTGAACTTTCTCCCTTACAACCAGATACTTAATATCAATGTGCTTTGATCCTCCTGTAGTCTTATTATTTTTAGAGAATTGCACAGCAGCACTATTATCACAATATATTCTCAATGGTCTTATTATCGAATCAATAACATGAAGCCCTAAGACAAAGTTTCTCAACCATATTGCATGACATGTGGCTTCATAACATGCTACATATTCTGCCTCCATTGTAGAAGAAGCTATCAATGATTGCTTATGGCTCTTCCATGAAATAGGTCCATTTGATAACATAAAAATATAGCTAGATGTAGACTTTTGGTATCCTTACAACCGGCATAATCAGAATCAGAATAACCAATAATCTATAGATTATTTGTTCTTCTATATGTAAGCGTGTAGTCCTTAGTCTCTTGTAAATAACACAATACTTTTCTTTACTGCTTTCCAATGATCAATACCTGGATTACTTTGGTATCGACCAAGCATGCCTACCACATAAGCTATGTCTGGTCGAGTGCAAACTTGAGCATACATGATACTCCCTACTGCAAAAGTATAAGGAATTTTGTCCATTTGTTTCTTTTCAAGATCATTTTTGGGACATGGAAGTTCACAAAATATGTTCCCTTTCACAACAGGAGCAACACTGCTAGAACAATTTTGCATGTTGAATATTTTAAGAACTTTTTCCATATAGTTCTTTTGGGATAATCCTAATAATCTACGTGACCTATCTCAATGAATTTCAATTCCTATCACATAGGATGCTTCACCAAGATCTTTCATATCAAAATTCTTGGATAAAAATTGTTTGGTCTCCAAAATCATTCCCATATTGTTGCTAGCAAGCAACATATCATCAACATATAATACAATAATACAAATTTTGCTCCCACTGATCTTAAGGTATATACATTGATCCACCAGATTCTCTTTGAAACCAAAAGTGATGAGAATTTCATGGAACTTAAGATACCATTGTCTAAAAGCCTGTTTTAGACCATATGTGGACTTTTTAAGTTTACATACCATATGTGCCTTGCCTTTATCCTGAAAACCCTCAAGTTGATCCATATAAACCTCTTCATGCAAGTCACCATTCAAAAAGGTAGTTTTAACGTCCATTTGATGTAACTCTAAGTCAAAATGAGCTACTAAAGCCATGACTATTCTTAAGGAATCTTTCTTGGAAACAGGAGAAAAGGTTTCCTTATAGTCGATTCCATCTTTTTGAGTGTATCCTTTTGCAACTAACCTAACCTTATATCTTTCGACATTGCCCTTAGAATCATGTTTGGTTTTATAAATCCATTTGCAACCAATAATTTTAATTCCTTTAGGCAATTCTACAAGATCCCAAACTTCATTATCTTTCATTGATTTCAACTCTTCTTCCATAGCATAAAGCCATAGAGTTGAATTTTCACTATTGATGGCTTGACCATAAGAAGTGGGATCATTTTCCAAGCCAACATCATAATCACACTCATTAAGATAAACTTCATAGTCATTTGATATAGCAGGTCTTTTCTCTCTTTGTGATCTACGTAAAGATACTTTCATAGTTGGTACATTGTCATTTTCATTACAAGAAACCTCTTGAGTTACACCATATTCCATCATTGGTGTTGATACTTCATTAGAGGTTAACTTTTTAAGCTCAGTTCTCCCACTAAAATATTCATTTTCTAAAAACACAGTATGTCTAGTTTCAACAATTTTAGGGCCCTGACCATGACAATAAAATCTAAAACCTTTTGATATTTCAGGATAGCCAATGAAATTACAATTTATGGTTTTAGAATCCAATTTCTTTATTTGGGGGTTAAAAATTTTAGCTTCAGCTAGACATCCCCATACATGTAAATAATTCAAAGTCGATTTCCTACCCACCCATAACTCATAAGGAGTTTTGGGTATAGCCTTACTAGGAACACGATTGAGAATGTAAACAACAGTTTTCAATGCTTCACCCCACAAAAATTCAGGCAAGGTTAAGTTACTCATCATACTTCTCACCATGTCAATTAGAGTACGATTTCGTCGCTCTGCTACACCATTTTGCTCTGGTGTTCCAGGCATTGTGTAGTTTGCAATGATACCATTCTCTCTTAAAAATAAGGCAAAAGCACTAAGATGTTGACCTGATTCGGTGAACCTACCATAATATTCACCACCTCTATCAGATCTTACACTTTTAATTCGTCGATTGAGTTGATTTTTCAACTTCAGCTTTATAAATCTTAAAAACATTGTCCATTGATAGTTGGAATTGAATAAGGTCCCCAAATGTCAGAATGAATACATTCTAACAATTCAGTAACCCTCGAGGCACCCTTTTTCTTAACCTTAGTGTATTTTCTCTTTATGCATTCAACACAACTAGTAAAATAAAAAAAATCAAGTGAAGTCAAAATTTCATCTTTAATAAGATGTTCCATCATTTCTCTTGAAATGTGACATAATCGCTTATGCCACAATATGGATGATTTTTCATTCACTCGATTTCGTTTTTTAGAGAATTCATACACATGATAAGATAAAAGAGACTGTGAATATTTGCAATCTAAATTCAACGAATAAAGATTACCATGTAAAGTGCCAGAGCCAACCAAACAAGAATTATAGAATAAGGAAACTCCATTATTTCTAAACTTTAATTCATAACCATAAGAATCAAGTCTTGGAACTGAAATTAGGTTTCTAGTAAAAATAGGAATATAAACTGTATCTACTAAATCCATAATGAAACCAGTATCCAAAATTAAACAAAGAGTGCCAATAGCCTCAATTTCCACTTCTATTCCATTTCCCAAAGTAATAGTTCGCTCTCATTTACTTAGTCTCTTGCTTGTAAGGTATCCCTGCAATGAATTCGTTATGTTGAATGCTTGCACCAGTGTCAATCCACCAAGGTTGTGGTATATTAACATAATAAGATTCATAAGACACTAAGCATTGAGTTTTACCTTTCTTTTCCAACCAAACCTTAAAGCCAGAACAATCTTTTCTTCTGTGACCTTTCTTGTGGCAAAAATGACATTGTATCTTATTTTCGTCCTTTTGCCCATTGTGAGATACATCATTACCTTGATTCTTTTTCTTAAATTTACCTTTCTTGAAGGATTTTTTTATTTGGACCAATAATGAGGTGGGCCATATCGAGCTTTTCCACTTTAAGCCTCTATTCTTGAACACACATGACACTTAGTTCACTCATTTTGCACTTATCCTTCTGAGTATTATAATTAATTTTGAAAGGACCAAATTGTGAAGGAAGGGAAGTCATTATGAAGTGAACAAGAAAACCAGCAGAAATTGCCAATCCATTCCTTTTAATTGAGAAACCATGTCACTCATCTTCATGATGTGCTCACGTACACCACTATGACCATCATATTTCATTGTTATCATTTTGATCATAAAAGTACTTGCCAAGGACTTGGAAGTTCCTAAGAATTGTTCTTCAACTGATTTAATATAGCTCATTGCATTATCTGAATTCGGGATTGCTCCACGAATTGCAGGAGTGATTGAACCTTTCATAATCATTAGCCTCATGCAATTAGAACACTCCCACTTTTCATATAAAGCTTTTTGTTCATTAGTACTTTCAAAAGTAGGCTTTGTGGGTGTAGGCTCTCTTAAGGCATAGTCCAAATCCATGCAACTAAGAACAATTCCAATTTGTTCCTTCCATTTTTAAAATTTGCCCCACTTAATTGTTCAATACCAGACAAATAGCCTGTAATAGCAGTAGGATTCATTGTTGCAAAAACAAAATCTAATTTAAAAGGAAAAATTATTTATATTATGACAATATTTAACACCACACTTTACAATAATCTAACTACAACAAAAATTAAGTTAGATATCACATTAATCCATTAACATAAGAGATCATATCATAGTTCTTTCGTTGACTGAACTACAATCATATAATTCAAAAGTACATTATTATAATCCTTTCGTTGGGTTGAATTATAATAATTCATAAATCATATAGATATGACATAATTATTAAAATAAAAGTATTGAAACGTAAAGAAGTTTAATACCATTGGGT
>JBAPGN010001766.1:0-17357 GCA_037355405.1 Vitis amurensis | reverse complement strand
GGACGAATAATTCAAGATTCACAGAGAATAAAATCATTTTCTATAAAAATATAGCCAATATAATGTTTCATAAATTTAAATATTTACTTAATGATGTAGTGTTGAATTTTAAATTTTATAATTTAAAATATAAAATTTGTTATTGTGGAAATTTGTTAGATTCACTGACTTTTTGGATTTATAGTCAAATGCAGAGGGCACTAAATTCAAACACGTGCCTTTCGTGTTCAACGTGTCGTCCTGTAATGTCCAGCTTTTCATCTTTGACTTTGTTACACGTCAGCTTCAGGCATCACTGTATCAGCCCCATGCGTGGAAAATGATCGCCAATCACGGGTGGCTGGGCGCTACTCTACATCGCGCTGCAATTTATAATGCTACGTCCGCGATCTCCTACGCGCACGCCCCGGTTATGTTGCCGCAAAAGACGACACCAACCCGTCGAACTTCCATTTATTTTCATTAAAGCTGGTGTTCGCTGCTGCAACGTATGTTTTGATGCTGCTATCACTTAAATAATCAGGTGGATTTGGACCACAACGATCTAATGAACTTCTTTGTTCCGGCTTGAAATGTTTGTGGAATCTGATGGGACAAAGATGTAGGTGATATAATGATGGCAGCTTTATATATAGCTATGAGGCCGATGGCTTCGCTTTAAGGTAGGACCGTAGGAGTAGGAAAGTGAGGAGTGAGAATGGTTCGGTTGAAGCATCTTAAACTCGGTTTGGCATATGACAACCCTCTCTAAGTTAAGAAAACTGCAAGAGAAGCATGTGGCTGGTAGTCTTTTATTGGCTTTATGTTGTTGTTCATACCCCGATTGAAATAATTGTGACCAAACGTGTATGGTGCCGCAAAATAAAAAATAATAAAAAAGAAAAAAAAGAAAGGAACAATTCGATAGCTTTCACATTTCACTAGTCTCTTTTCCGTATGATATGACATGAAGCTGATAATATATGTGAACAAAACTTTCTTCTCTTTTTTTGTTTCGCCTGCTTTGCTTTCTCTTTTCTCTTTTGTCGTTTAACGCGCTTTCGTCACCACTTCTTTTAGCAGAGGGAGAATATATTTTCTTGCTTGTGGGGAGACTTGGCCTGAAATATTTCAAGTTTTGCGGGGAGACTACTTGGCTCATTTTAATTTTCAACTGCACAGGTGCTTATTATTATCATGATCATTCTCTTTTTCAGATTCGCAGGTTGTATTCTCAATTATAGCTATTTCAGCATTTGTAGTTTTCTCTTTGATGATACAAAAGAGCTATAATTTTTGTCTCTGAATTTTCTTTGGTTTTGTTCATTAAGTTTTTGAAATTATATGAAACTTGTGAAAACTTTTCTTTCTACAAGATAATTAATTCAGACCTTGACAACTCATATTTCCAACGCTTCATCTCTCTACTGCTCGGTAATGGCTCTGCTGCTGCTTCTTCTTCTTCTCAAAGCGCTATGATGTGTCCTCACTTCAGAGGAGAAGACGCCCGCAATAATTCACTGCCATCTCTATTTTTTTTATATTTTTATTTTTATTTTTTCTGTTTTTTTTCACTCACTGCCCATTCTATTTTCTTATTATTTTAATTTTTTTCATTTCAAGGTCTGCGCAGATAGCTTTGCCCATCTTGTGCCAGAAAAGGAATCAACATTTCATCGATGATGGCAAGCTTGAGAAAGGCCAAGTCATATCTCCTGCCCTTGTTGCAGCTATCGAAAACTCCATGTTTTCAATAGTTGTTTTGTCGAAAACTTATGCATCCTCTAGATGGTGTTTACAGGAATTGGTGAAGATAGTAGAGTGCATGAAAAGCAGGAGACAGATGGTTGTCCCAATTTTCTACAATGTGGATCCCTCGGATGTGAGAAGACAGAGGGGCATATTTGGAGAAGCATTGACTAAACATGAAGAGAACTCGGAGAACATGGAGAGGGTGCAGAGTTGGAAGGATGCTCTCACTCAAGTTGCAAATTTATCCGGTTGGGATTCAAGAAATACGTAATTTTCTAAAGCCTTTTTCACATTTATTTGTATTCTTTGATTTTTAACATTGCCAATTTAAGTGCTCTTGTTAATTCATCTATTACATTTTACAACATAGTGGGTATAAGAATATTGCATATGTTAAATGATTGAAGGACCAGGTACATAGAATTTAGAACTTTTTTGGTACACTTCTTTAAGGGTAGATTTAAGACTGACTATGTGTTCACATCTTCTCTTATTTCCTTTATTTTTATTATCTTTTTATGGATAAGTAGACTTATTATGTGTTTATGCTTCAAATATGGCAAGAATGAGCCTCTACTAATCAAAGAAATCGTTACAGATATTTTGAATAAATTGTTAAGTACATCCATTAGTGATACTGAAAATCTGGTTGGATAGAGGCTCGCATGCAAGAAATAGAAATGGATATGTTTGGGGTTTTGATGATTTTTGAATGTAGTATTTGGGGCATGGCGAATAGGGAAAACACCCTTCGTAGAGTTTATTTAATAGAAAAATCCTTATCAAGATGAGCTGTTGTTTTTTTGAAAATGTTGGGGAGGATTTAGCAAAAGAGGGTTTAATAAGATTGCAACAAAACTTTCTTGCTCAACTATTGGAGGAACCAAATCTAAATATGAAGGTACTCACGTCTATAAAGGGAGGCTTTTTCCCCCCAAAATCCAAAAAAAAGTCTATATTGTTCTTGATAATAGTGAATGTCCAATATATTGAAATGTCTTTTGGTTGGAAACTATGATTGGTTTGGTCAAGGAAGTAGAGTTATTATAACTACTAAGGATAAGCGTTTTTTTAATTTCACATCGGAAGTACTTATTATTAACTGAACCTCTGAGTTCTTACAGACCGGTTCTATTCATTAAAACAATAATAAAATTTCTTTGTGATGATTTATGGAGCTTTCAAAGAAGTAATAGGTTTGCTCAAGGCTCATGCTCTAGAAGTTTTAGGTTCCTGTTATTTCGCATGACAGAAGAAGAATGTGAGAAATCAAATTAGACAAAATGAAAAGTACTCCTAAATGAATATTTCAAGAAGTAACTTAATAAGTTTATGATGGGTTGATATAAGGAGAAGAATATATTTCGGACTTGAATGTTTCCTTTAAAAGAGATGGATAAGATTATTGTTAATGGAAATATAGATGGTTGTGGCTTCTTCCCACTTAGTGAATGAGCTCTCAATTGATAAGTTACTCATAACATTCTTCAAGATAGTCAACTGAGTTTGCAGATTTATGCTGGTTTAGGATTCAGGAATAAGTATTATCTAAAGCTTTTTCATCATTATTATTTTAATTTTTAATTTTTGATATTTCTAATTTAATGCTTCTGCTAAATTTTAAATCCTTATTTATTATTACACACAAGGATAAGAATATATACACACGTTGACATACCGATTACAATTACAGATTGGGGGGTTCATAGGATTTAGAAATATTTGACTGAAATATAAGATACTCAATATTATTTGATAGCATTCTCCTATTTTCTTTATTTTTATTAGATCTTTTTAAAGATGACTAGATTATTATGTGTTATCGCTTCAATATGGGCATGGAATGGAAAGCTCTACTTAATCAAGCAAATTGTTAAAAGATATTTTTTGAAATAATTGATGATTACATGCAGGCACTAATGGTGAGAATTTGGTCGGAATGGATGCCCGCATACAGAATGGAAATGCTAATTATGCTTCGGGTCGATGAATGTTTAGGTATGGTAGGATATTTGGGGCATGGGCGGAATAGGGAAAACAACCCTTGTCATAGCTATTTATAGTCGATTCCGCTATAATTTTGAAGGTTGCTCCTTTCTTGAAAATGTTGCAGAGAATTTCAAAATGAATCGTGATTTAATCAGATTGCAAAAGACACTTTTCTGACTATTGCAAGAAGAAAATCTAATATGGAAGGACCCACTCCGTAAAGGAAGATTGCGGTCAAAAAAAGGTTCTTATGTATTCTTGATAATGTGAATGATACTAAGACAGTATTGGATTTCTTAGTCAAAATCAAAATTGTTTGGTCAGGAAGTAGAAATGTCATAAGACTAGGGATAAGCGTTTGTTATTGTACATAAGTCCGTTCCCCCTTTTTTTTTGAGGTTCCAATTAGTGGTGATGAGCTCTCTTGAGTTCCTTACACGTTATCATTTAAAAACATGAAATTGTTGGAGATGATTTCATGGAGCTTTCAAAAGAAGTAATAGGTTATGCTCAAGGCCCCCATTGGCTTTAGAAGTTTTAGGTTCCTTTCTATTTAGCATGACAAAGAAGAATGGAGAAATCAATTAGACAAATTGAAAAGTATCTTGATATGAAAATTTATGAAGTACTTAAAATAAGTTATGATGGGCTAGATGATAAAGAGAAGAATATATTTTTGGATATTGCATGTTTCTTTAAAAGGAGAGGATAAAGAATATGTAGTAGAAATACTAAATGGTTGCGGCTTCTTCACCCTAGTGGAATACGAGCTCTTATTGATAAGTCACTCATAACTATTTCTTCAAATAAGTTTGATGATGCATGACTTGATACAAGAAATGGGTAGGGAAATTGTTCGTCAACAATCCCTTGAAGAAGCCCTGGGGAAACGTAGCAGATTATGGTTCATGAAGATATCTATGATTGTATTGACAAAATACGGTAAGCACAAATACGAAATTTATTTTATGTTCACAATTAAGATTAGATACAAGAATTATTTTTGCTTTAAATAGTTTATGTTGATAATTTAGTACAGCATGTTATGTCACTAATGCATAGCTTTCACTACTCTATTTATTGGTTGTAGGCAACTGGAAAATTGAAGGCATATTCCTCAACTTGTCTCATTTAGAAGAAGATGATAGATTTAGACTCAAGCCTTGCGGGATCGATAGACTTAGATTGCTCAAAGTCTATAAATCTGACGATATTTCAATAAACTTCAAAGAAACGTCCAATAAGGAGAATTGCAAAGTGAACTTTTCCAAGGACTTTAAATTTTGTTACCATGATTTGAGGTGCCTATATTTTTATGGATACTCTTTGACGTCATTGCCCAATGACTTTCAATCAAGAATCTTGGAGCTCAAAGATGCTTATAGCGCATTAAAACAACTTTGGAAAGGAATCAAGGTAAGATTAATTGATTTATTCCATATTATTTATTCTTTTAGAGAGATATGCAATGCTTTACAAAAGTAAATTAAGTCAGTTCTTTCATTGGAGGTATTAAATTTGAAATTCATGAATCTCAGTCACTCCAAATACTTAATAGAAACTCCAGATTTTCGGGGAGTCACCAACCTCGAACGGTTAGTTTTGGAAGGCTGTGTGTCTTTACGTAAGGTTCACTCATCACTTGGAGATCTGAAGGATCTCATTTTCTTGAATTTGAAAAACTGCCAAATGCTAAAGAGTCTTCCAAGTAGCACTTGTGATTTGAAATCTCTTGAAACATTTATTCTTTCTGGTTGCTCCAAATTTAAAGAATTTCCTGAGAACTTTGGGAGCTTAGAAATGTTGAAGGAACTTTATGCAGATGAAATTTGGCTATAAGAGTACTTCCCTCCTCTTTTTCTTCCTTAAAAAAAACTTAAAATATTATCCTTTGATGGATGTAAAGGACCACCATCTACCTCATTGTTGTGGCCAATGAAGAATTTCAAATTCCATATTGCAACCTTTGTCAGGTTTAAGCTCTTTAACAAGGCTAAACCTCTGTGACTGCAATTTATCGGAAGAAACAAACCTTAGCAGTCTTGGCTCCTTATCGTCGTTGAAAGAGTTATATTTAGGTGGGAACGACTTTGTTACTTTGCCTTCAACTATCAGTCGACTTTCTAACCTAGAGTTGTTGGATTTACAAAGTTGTAAAAGACTACAAGCACTTCCAGAACTTCCATCAAGCATATATTATATATATGCAGGAAATTGCACATCATTGAAAGATGTCTCATATCAAGTACTCAAGTCACTACTTCCAACTGGCCAGCGGCAAGAGCGCTTATCATGGTGAGTTCTCTCTATATCCCATAATCGTTGCTTTAATTATTAAAAACAAAAGGCCTTTTGATAGTTGTATGTTTTATTTTTGTAATTCCTGAGATCTTGTTAAAGTATGCATGAGACAGTTTGTTATGTTTCCTTATAAAAAGAAATGAAAATTTAAGTTGAAAAAAGAAAAGTGTATTCAAATACCCACATATTTAGTAATAAATGTTGCATGAAGGAAAGCAACGATTTCTATCGATCTAACATCCTAATCATTTTTCATTCTACAGAGTCGTTCCCGCGATAAACCGTATTTAGACTTACAGATTTTGCAATTTCTTATTTGATCGGAATAAGATACAAGATTTAGTAAGGTATCAGGAGGTCGATCCCGTTGGGAAAACTGGATATAGCCTTAGCGGCTTTAAAAGCATTGGTTCCTGGGAGTAGAATACCAGACTGGATAAGGTATCAGAGCTCAGGGAGTGAAGTAAAGCAGAGCTACCTCCTGATTGGTTTATTCCAACTTCATGGGTTTTGCTTTTAGTTTTGTCCACTTGTGGACACTTCTCTTTCTCATATTTAAAGCGGATGTCTTGTTTGATTGGACATCAAGGGACGATTCTTCCCCCGTTGGTATCATTATTGTCGACATGATTTCCTTTAAGAGAAGGGTGGAGTCGGATCACGTGTGCCTGTGTTATGTACCACTTTCCCAGTTGAGGAATTGCTCTCAAGTGACTCACATCAAGGTATCATTTATAGCAGCCTCCTTGGAGGGTAAGATTGAAATTAAGAGGTGTGGCATTGGTATGGTGTACAGTAATGAAGATGGGAATCACAACAATCACCCAATGATCCAATTCAACTCTATCTTCTCTCGTCCTTCTCCTCCTCCTCCTAGCAAGTCAACTGTTGTCCTTGAAGAAATCCATGAGGGGGAACCCAGTGGAAAGGGCTGCTCTAATGTTGATGGCTCAGAAGAAGAGAATTCTGAATACCATACTGCTGATGAGGAGGAACCCAGTACTGCAACTGCCTGCTCTGAGGATCACTCTGAATCAGATATGCGGCCACAGAAACGCTTGAAATGCAGGCATTAATGAGGACATCCCTTGATGATAGGAGAAACAGACCGGACAAGTGCTTGATATTCACCCAAATCTTCCCATAACATCATCTCTTGGTAATGGTGGGTGGTATGTTTCTCTTCTGCTTTTCCTTCTTAAGCTGATGTTTAGTTGTTTAGCTTGTGTAGATGTCTTAAGATGAGTTACATCTGTTTACACCAGGAATTAAAATATCCCCTAACACTGTTTGAAATTAGATTACTCTCTTACATGAACAAGTGATATTTGCTTACACATGGTTGCATATCACTAGAATCATTTGTATATATGCATTCTCAATTGCTAAACACAGAGTACCCAGGTCTCTTTCTGGGTTGATCATCTTCAGTGGATGTGTCAATGCCTCCATATTGATTTAATACTTCCTGGGGTTTCCATTTATGTGTTGTTTTTGTAGTGGGAGGCCTGGTAATATCTGTTGTGAATCGAAGTCAGAATGATCTCCATCCCTGTAATGCAAATTGGTGAGGGGGATTATTCTAGTGGAGGTGCTGCTCTACAGCTCTTGTGAAGGAACAGAAGCAGAGGAGGGAAAAGCCTAATTAGATTTCATCCTTTCTCTATCCAATATGATACAATTTTCTTTCCATTAAGAAATGTACATCAAACTAAATGGGTCGAGAGAGAAACCAAATTTTCGCTAATCTATTCTTCTCTACAAAGAATTTTTCTTCAAGGTCAATCTTATAAATCATAGTATATTTTTTTTATTGTTTATTTTATCCATGAAAAATCACAAAATTTTAAGATTTGGGAATTAGAGTTATGATTATTTTACATAAATTAAGGAAACCCCAACACATTTTCCATTGAAGATTATTTTATGTTTCTCTCTTATGATATCAAATCTTCTAATGAGAGAACTAAATTTATTAATATTTTCCATTGCAATTATGTTGGCATATCTTTACAAATTGGTTGTATATTATCTTTTGAATAATTGACTATTCAATAATTATTGTTAGCGGGATTTTTTTTTTATGTATTATTATTTATCATTTTTGAAGTTTGTTTCATATCCTTCTTTTGGTTTCCTTATGCATATTTATCGATAAAATCCTTAAGAGAATTAATTGATATATAATATGTCAATATATTATGTGAATGGGTTTTTCTTTTGTCATAAAGCCTTGTTTTACTTGTAAAGTTTTGTTTTATTGTATTGTAGTGCTATTTTTACTGTGATAGGCACATAACAATTACACAAAGTTTTGAGTGATGTATGTATATATCTATGGTATGAATAATTTGTTAGTTACCCAAGTAGTCAAATTAGAAAGTTTTCATAGATGTTAAATTAAATAAAATGTGATGGTATATATGAGATGATATAATAATACATATATATTTTATCTTGTCATGAGTATATTGAAGTTCATTGATTAAAAAATATTTAAGGATCGCTCAAAGGTTGATTAGTGAATTTTATAGTAGTGAATATGATCGTGGTTAATTAATATACCTTATTTGATATGTTTAGTATATCCAAAGATAGCGAACATATCATGTTAGAATATATATAATTGTCAATCATAAAAAAAAAGTTAAGCATCAATTATGTGCATTTATTGTTTATCTTAATGTTAATATATAAATTTGTATTATGTGTTTAAGTTTATAACTCGAAACATTAATGTATGAGTATTCTAAAGACCAATTTAATGATAATTTAATTCACTATTGATGTTTACAATGTTATAACCACATTAATAGGTTTAATGGATTAGAAGAGTATTAATAGGTTATTCATATCAATTGACATACAATCCAATTTAATTCATTTACTAAACAAGTTGTATCATTTTATTCGTATAATAAATGAGATGTGGTAGTAGCAAACCACTTTGATATGATCATTGAATGGATTGCATCCATTTTACTTTTGCTATCCACCCGAGGCATTGGGTTAATTCGTCTCAGTATTAATTATCATCAAATTGATTAAAAGAGAAAATGATCTCAAATTTGTAAATCTAACATTTCTCATTTTTTAACTTAAAAAAATAATTTATTTTTTACATAAATATTCTTCAACATTTTAATTATTTACATATAAATTTTAAAAAATTAATGGATTAAAAGAGATGAAAAGATCCCAAAATATGAAACTAACCTTTCTTGCTTTTGAACTTGAAAAGTATTTTTTTTTCCATAAACGCCCTTTAACATTTTGACTATTTACATGCAATTTTTAAAGAAAAAATGATTTTTATAGTAAAAAGGTTAAGGTATTTTTTTTTTTTTTAAATAAGTATTTTATAAGTTGAAAAAATGGAGAGTTAAATTTGCAAGTTGGGGGTGTTTTCATCTATTTTAATTAAAGAGTTATTTGATCAAAAGGGTAATTGAAAACTTGATTTTGGAAATTTAAATTTTAATTATTTTTTATTATATTTTAATTAAAATGTTCTCACTCTTTTTTTTTTGTAAAAATAATAAATTTTTTTAAAACCTATATATAAATACTTGAAATAATTAAAAATATTTAAGTAAAAATGAATTATTTTAAAAAAAAAATATGGAAGAGATTCAAATCACAAATGTGTGGGTTATTTTATCTTTTTAATAATAATAATAATAATAATAAACAATTATTATTGAAAAGAAATGTTAAAAAAGATAAGGGAGAGTGGCAATTGAGTGGAGGCCTTTTTTTAGTTATAAATTAATGATTAGACCGACATACCGCCGCTTGCTTTGTGGTTGAAGTGAACGATGGAATGCCATCCTACTTTACTAATATCACGCGGTTTGCATCTTTCCTGGGACACTTCAATGTGTTTTCGTCTTCACCTCCCTCACTGCAATTCCATCTGCATCTGCATCATCGTCACTTGTCACTGTTATTCGCCATTCTCTTCCTCACATTTCTCACAGCTTTGTTCTTTAATCACAGCCTCCCAACTGTATTCGTTTCATTTGTTCATGAAGGGATAACTTTCAATTCACAACTCGTTTCTCAGACTTCATCTCTCCACTGCTTTGCAATGGCTATTTCTTCTTCTTTCGAACGGGGCTATGATGTGTTCCTGAGCTTTAGAGGAGAAGACACCCGCAATAACTTCACTGCCCATCTCTGTAAAGAGTTACGCACCAAAGGCATCAACACTTTCATCGATGATGACAAACTTGGTAGAGGCCAAGTCATATCCCCTGCGCTTGTTGCAGCTATTGAAAACTCCATGTTTTCTATCGTTGTTTTGTCAGAAAACTACGCATCTTCTGGATGGTGCTTGGAGGAGCTGGTGAAAATACTAGAGTGCAAAGAATCAAGGGGACAGAGGGTTCTCCCTATTTTCTACAACGTGGATCCCTCAGATGTGAGAAAACACATGGGAAAATTTGGAGAAGCATTGGCTAAACATGAAGAGAATTTCAAGGAGAATATGGGGAGGGTGCAGATTTGGAGGGATGCTCTCACTCAAGTAGCCAATTTATCCGGTTGGGATTCACGGAATAAGTAATTTTCTTAGGCTCAGTCCCCTTCTTATTTCCTCTGTTTTTTTTTTTTTTTCTTTTCCTAATATTTGTTTTTACATTATTCTTATTATTAAAATTGCTCAAGGAAATATTATGACTGTTGATAGCATGTTAATATTCTCCATTTAAATGTAGATTTTCATAGCTAAATCGTTAAACAAGACCTTTTGTGTTAAGTTTTTTTTTCTTGAATCTGTTGTAAAATTTTAGATTAGAATTCTAAGATTTAGATACTTAGTGCTGACATGGGACAAACTCATTTTTAATTTTATTTTTTTTAACTTTTTTTATTATTATTATTATTATTATTTTTTGGTAAAATTAATCAAAATGAACATGATAGGGTAGCCATGAAAGCATTAATTACAACACCAAACATATAAATAATCACATGCTAGTGCTAGTTCATGTATGATTACCTTTTTATAATTTTATTTTCCATATATATAATATGGTGATTAGGACTAACATTAATCTGTTTTGCCTTCCAATATCATTCATTCAATAGTTGCAAGGTTTGGGAATGGGTCTGTGGTAATTAGTGAATCACATGTCTAGGATAATGCATTATCAAACTTACTACTCTTTGTTCTTAATCATGGCAGGAATGAAGTTATTCTTATTGAGGAAATTGTCTCTGGCATTTTGGATGAAATAATTCATATACCATCAAGTGATGCTGAGGACCTAGTGGGGATAGATTCTTCCATACGTGAACTGGAATCACTATTATGCATGGAGTCAAATGATGTTCGAATGATAGGAATTTGGGGTATGGGGGGCATAGGGAAGACAACCCTTGCAGGAGCTATTTATGATAGAATTTCCAATCAATTTGAAGGGTTGCATCTTTTTTGAAAATGTTGGAGAAGATTTGAAAAGACAAGGTATTGATGGCTTACAAGAGAAATTTCTTTCAAAAATATTAGGATGTAAAAATCTAAGTTTAACTGGACGCACTTTAATAAAGGCAAGATTCTACTCCAAAAAAGTCCTCCTTGTCCTTGATGATGTAAATGATTCAATAATATTAGAAAAGTTACTTCCACAACGTGATTGGTTTAGTCCTGGAAGTAGAATCATTATAACAACTAGGAACAAAGACTTGTTAAGCATGCATGGAGTAAAGGAAACATACAAGGTCAAGAAATTAGAGGGCAATAAAGCTATGAAGCTCTTCAGTCATTATGCATTTAAACGAGACCATCCCATAGAGGATTTTATGGAGCTATCTAAAGACGTACTAGTGTATACTCAAGGTCTTCCATTAGCTCTTAAAGTTTTAGGCTCTCTTTTGTTTGGTAGGAGCAAGCATGAATGGGAAGGTGAATTGGATAAACTGAAAAGAATTCCTAATATGGAGATTCAAAGAGTGCTTCGAATAAGCTATGATTATCTGAATGACAATGAAAAGGATATATTCTTGGATATTGCTTGTTTCTTTTTGTGGGAGGACAATGATTATGTTACAAAAATCTTAGACAGTTGCAACTTTTTCCCAATTAGTGGAATAAAAGCCCTCATAAATAAGTCTCTCATAACTATTTCTGATAACAAGATAAAGATGCATGATTTGCTACAAGAAATGGGTAGAGAGGTTGTTCGCAAAAAGTCCCCTAAAATGCCTGGCAAATGGAGCAGGTTGTGGAATCATGAGGACATTTCTTATGTGTTGAAAAAAAATATGGTAAGAGCAAAACACATAAATGTTCATTTTTCACATACAAATATAAGATAAAAAAACTATCACTTTTGTTAAAGCAGTACTTGTGGATCATATAATTTTTTTTTATGCATTTTACATGCTTTTTAATTAATCTCTATACTGGGTTGTTAGGGAACAGAAGAAGTTGAAGGCATATTCCTCAACTTGTCTCATTTGGAAGAGAAACTAGAATTTACAACTCAAGCCTTTGTGAGGATGAATAGACTTCGATTGCTTAAAGTCTATAAAGATGACATTTCAAAGAACCTTCCAAGACACCTCCAAAAAGGCAAATTGTGAAGTGCATTTTTCCCAAGACATTAAATTTCATTATGATGACTTAAGATTACTATATTTCCATGGATACCCATTAAAATCATTGCCCAATGATTTTAATCCAAAGAATCTTGTTGACCTCAGCATGCCTTATAGCCATGTTAAACAATTGTGGGAAGGAATCAAGGTATTATTATAATTTATCAATGTTATTATCTTTATATAGCATGCAAACATTCATGGAAGTTAATTTTTAAATCACTTTTCTTTTTGGCAGGTTCTAGAAAAATTAAAATTCATGAATCTCAGTCACTCTACATATCTACGAGAAACCCCGGATTTCTCTGGGGTCGTCAACCTTGAACAGTTAGTTCTTGAAGGTTGTACATCTTTGTGTGAGGTTCATCCTTCTCTTGTAGTTCTGAACAAACTCAATTTCCTGAGTTTGAAGAACTGCATAATGCTGAAGAGTCTTCCAAGCAACATTTATAATCTAAAATCTCTCGAAACCTTTGATGTTTCTGGTTGCTCAGATTGTGTGAACTTAAAATGGCTAAAGGAGATCTGTGCAGACAAAGGAACACCATCTGCCTCACACTTGATGCCAAGGAGTTCAAATTCCATTTGTTTCATGTTGCCTCCTTTCCCAGTTTTGTGCTCCTTAACAAAACTAAACCTAACAAACTGCTTTATATCAGATAGTGCAAATCTCGGTAATCTTGGCTTCTTATCTTCGCTGAAATCCTTAAATTTGAGCAGAAACCACTTTGTTACTTTGCCTTCGAGCATCAACCAACTTTCTCAACTGAAATGGCTGGGGTTGGAAAATTGCAAAAGACTTAAAGCACTGCGGGAGCTTCCATCAAGCATAGAAGAGATCAATGCACATAATTGCACATCATTAACCACACTTAGCTCTGGCTTCAAACTGAAGGGGGATCCCTTGTTGCCCCCACTTGAGCCTGCTTCCCCAGAGCTAGAAACCAGTATTCCAGAGTTGTTAAAAGCTGCATTCAGCCTTGTGATTCCTGGGAGAAAAATACCAGATTGGATCGGGAATCAGGACTGGGGTAGTGAAATAGAATTAGAGCTACCTCCAAGTTGGTTTAATTCCAATGTCCTGGCTTTTGCTTTTGCTGTAGTCTATAGTTTCCCACTTCCGCTCAGTCACAGGAGTAGTGGTTGGGTTAGTGCAGACTGCAACTTCTATTCCCATCACAGTTCTTGGCACTATGCTGTCTATCCTCAGACTACTCTAAGGGGAGGATTGGAGTCAGATCATTTGTGGCTGCTTTGTGTACCATTTCCCTCTTCTATCAATTTTGATGAAGTGATTCGAATTAAGGCTTCATTTGACATTTTACTCCGAATAGGAGTTTGTGCAATTAAGAAGTGTGGGATTGATCTAGTGTACAGGAATGAAGAGGTGAATGGCAACAATATAACAATGATCCAATACATCTCTCCTCCTCCTAATTCAACTCTTCTCCTTGAAGAAATCCATGAGGGGGATTCCAGTGGAAGTGGGTGGTCTTATGATGGCTCAGATCAGAGAATTCTGATTACTATAATTCTTGTGATGGGGAAACCAGTGAAAGTGGGTGGTGTAGTGATGACTCAGAATCAGAGATGCAGGCAGAGAAACGCTTGAAATGGAGCTCTAATCAGGACAATGAGGATTGAAGTGGTGAATGACAATAATCTAACACTAACCTAATTCAACTTTTATCTGTCCTCACGATTCAACTCTCCTCCTTGAAGTCCTAACACATGTGGAGGACCCACATATACAATGATAGAGGTAAAGGCCAAATCAATTCAGTTATGGTATTACTTCTTGCCTCTCCGTTTTGGATCACACCATATCTTGGTATGTCACACTTGTTATGTCACATTGTTTCTCAGCACGTATGAGTCTGAAGTATGAATAAAAGAATATGCCATACCATTGCTTGATATAGGTTCTGCTTTTAATATTTAATTAAATTGTATATGTGATTAATTAATATATATGAAGGAGCTAATTGATGATGTTGGTCTGCAGCCAATTAATCTCATTTTGTGTGGTCTCTTCATTGGTGATTTAAGTTAGCATATTCTTGGAGAGTACATATCATCAATCCTAAAGGAGCCCAATGGGATTTACTTCTGTTTGGGTAATTAGTTAAAGACTAGCTATTACTGGTTCATTTAAGAATGGGCTGGCTCAAAATGAATTTATGTAAAACCAATCAAGTAGCAAAATGGATAGTTTGGAACAGTTTACTTAGTGTCTAAGACATGTTTATGATTAATTTGAGGGATACTTGAGCTTTTGGTGAGTGTCAAATCTGAGCTTTATTAATTAAGTTCTTTGTCTTGGTTTAAATTGTTCAAATTTAATTTTTAGGTCTTGATAGATCTGGCCATTCCATTCTAGGTTAGCATTTGATTAATGTTTGATTTTATTGAGCATTCCTGGAGCTTGCATCATCTGTAAAAGGAATAGTTGCATACAGGTTGTGCATAATCAGAAACATTTTCAAGTTCATCAATGAACACATCTCTGTTTGTATTCAGATTTGCTAACTGCTCAAACTGAATCGATGCAGCAAAATAGCGGATGCTACAGTAATACAAGGGAGTCCTGGTAATTTATTTTGTGAATTCAAGTCGATATGATGAGATCTTCATTCCCTGAAGCCAGTTACTTCATCATATTTGTTACCTGGTCACTTGTCGTTGGAGGATGAACCTGGTGACCGTTGTAATAGATGTCTTTAAGTGGCTGAGTAAGTTGAGAAGCACTGAAGCCTCATTGAATATAGATGGCATACCTGACCAAGTAACCAAACAGAGGGAGCAAATTCATTCAAGAATGGCATTAGTGTCTCCACCCTTTATTCTGTTGGTATCCATTGTGATTCTCTCAACTTTGTGGTAAGTTACTCATTGGAAATATTAATTCATCATTCCATACACTTTTGATAAAACTCTGGAGGATTTGAACTCAAATAGAGTTTGCTTTTGGTGTGGCAGGTGGAGTAGCTGGCACAAGTTCATACGGACTAAACCTATGGTATGTACATTGGCTAAGATTTTCAGTAGGAATAGGTACCATGACACAGTTGCTTGGCCTGAGATAATTCAAACCAAGCTGTGTTTGAGCTTGAATTTGTGTTGGTTTTGGTTAAAGTTCTTAGCTTAGATGTTGTATGGCTTGATTTCCAAAAAATAGCCTGATATATAATTATATGTGCCAAACATCCTATGAATACTCATACATTTGTGCTGCACGTTGAATTCATTAATTTAGTATGAACTACATAGCTTCTAAAAAGGCTTTTAACCCTGTTCAGCCATCCATGTCCTTTTTGAAGATTTCAACCAATCAGTCTGAGAAGATACCATATTCCAGAGAAGGCTTGATGACTTCTACCATGGATAACCCAGCATAAGTTGTTTCTCTGGTAATGACTCAGACACTTGCAACCTTGAGATGTAACCGAAGTTTATGATTTCTAACTGTTTCAATGCTGCATGCTGGGTTTCTTCATTCTGGTCATGACTGAAGCCTTAACATTCAAAGGACCCACTGATACCATGATAGACCTAAAGGGAATGCAAATCCATTCAAGAATGACACTATCTTCTTGGTTACTGTTCATTTATACCATTTGGTTTCTGGGGATGTCATTATTTTTCTTACTTAATGATATGTTGTTTGTTTCTTATTGTAAGTGTTTAGGTAGGTTGACAATTTTGGACAAAATTCCTATATGTCTCCTAACTCAGATTTTTCCAATCCTTCTTCAAACTACTTGCCTAATGAAGATCAAGTTATTGAATTTGTCAAGAAACCAAAGTATGTAGTTGAGGTTGGAGTTTGATGGAATTGAATCAAGCATATTATTTAAATGTTATTTTTCTTAAAATATTTTTGAAGGAGTTAAGAAGGCTTGGGAAACTTTTTTTTTTTTTTTTTACTAAGTGTTCAAAATACCCTGTTCCAGGATTGATCCAACTTTAGGTCAGATTGATCCAAGTTGCACTTTCTTGATCATTTGTTGGATTAAGGGCTTCCTTCATTTAAAAACCTAAAATTGTTTCTTGTGCTGTAGAGAAAGACACAACAACAACCATCCCTTTTGGTTCTCTTCTTCTTTCCTAATTTGGGATGTTTTGTTGCCAAGAAAATCCAACTTTCCTATTGTTTGCCAAACTGTTTTCAATGAATTTTCTTGAGAAAAAGATGAGTTGATTCTTCATTCGTTCATTTTTCTCCAATTCTCCGAAACTTTGGGTTTGGGTAAAAAACCAATTTTCATTACTTGTGAGATTCAAGAAAGGCAGCAATGATCACCAGCTTGGTGTGGACTCCAAGTGTGCTCCGAAAGATGAAGGTGAGAAGCTGAAATTGAAAGGTGTCAGTCAAGTGGCTCGGGAAGGATTGGTAGGCTTGAGCTAGGTAAAACCTTGTATTCAGTTTTTGTTCTTCAAAGTAGACATTTTTGATCGGTTGTAGGCCCGTGGTTTTTTATCTCTTCGGAGGTTTTCCACATTAAAATTTGATGTCATTGTCTCTTTCTCTCATTCTACTCTTTGATTTATTTTCAGTTTTTAATATCATTAATTACTTTGGCATATATGTTGAATGGAAGAAAAATGAGTTGAAATAGGTGTGATTATCCTTTGAATCTTGAATGAATTTTCTATTCATTTGGTTGATGCATATCTTATAGTGAAGTTGGAAAATGAGGTAAGGAGATAATTGTTTTTATGAATTAATCTTA
>JBAPGN010001765.1:0-17182 GCA_037355405.1 Vitis amurensis | reverse complement strand
CCTTGAAATATAATAACAATAACTTAGTTCAAACCATTCAATGTAACTACTAATACAAAATCTGTTAATTAAATCAAAATATTTCAAGAAAACAATAATCTTAATTCTTCAACAAAAGAACAAATATTTAGTGCAACTATTAAACAATCTATATTCTATAAAAAATACAGTTCAACCTCCAATAATGACTATATTGATGTAAATCTTCATGAGTTTCAACATCACCTCCTTTAAACATAATGATTTCTTCTTCTTTTGGCAACATCCAATTTCTTCGCAACCTGTAAAACAAAAATACAAGAAAAAAAAAACTCTAAATTATACATGTAAACAACATAAGTGCAATTGAAAAAACTATTATATAACTTCACAAAAAAATCTAAAGGAGAAAACATTAAAACAAATATAAAATGAAAGTAAGAAAAATTGAGAAAAATAAACATGAGTTAGAGAAAAAATCAGTTGAACTTATACTTAAAGATAAAAAGTCTTTCATGATCTGAACAAAGAAAACTTTGTAATAAATAGTGTTTCATTAGTTAAAAAAAAAAAAAATATTTCAAATAGTTAACTATATTTCTAAATATGAATAACATCAAAAGTTAAAAAATAAATTGATTCATTGTACCCCAAAACAATAAGAGATAAATGAAAACATGATATAAACGACTAACCAATAAAGCTTCTACAAGGCAAAAGTAGTGAACATAAAAAATTGAAATATACAAAGAAAATACAAGGAATTTACAAGACTAGGGGATTCCTTCTCTAAAAACTTTAAAAGCTATAAAATAAATGCGGGAAAATAAAGAAAAAAGATGTAAATTTTCCTTACCATTAATTATTTTCATGTTAATATTTTCTCAGAAAATTTCAAACCTAGATAGAAAATTTCTTTCATTAATTTTTTTATAGGTTGCTTTCTTATAGAGAGTAAAATTTCCCATTCAATCATCAACTCATCTTTTTTTTATTGATCAAATGGGAAAAAATTGGAAGAAAGAGACACATATATGTAGAATTAGACTATATATTTTTAATGTATAGAGGCCAATTATTACTATTAATAATACTTCTTATTTCTAAAAAAAGAAAATAACAAAAATGAAAAATGGTTGGCATTTTTTTAAATATACATATGCATATTCTATAGGATGGTGTTGAAAGCAAGACTTTTAAGATTGCGTTAACAATCTTAACATGAATACATTAGTCCCCCTCATCTTTAAATGATTTTTATATTTTATCCTTTCCATCATGTTCCGGTCCACCTAATAGGGTCTTTAAGAATGTTGTTGTTATATTTTCATCCCACTAATTCTCTTATTTGGTTTAAGAATTTGAATTTGAGAATCTATTTTCACCCCAAATCCATCATGTTGATATATTATTATAACCAATATGTAGTTTATTTAAGCCTACCAAACAAATAAAACCTAATTATAATTAGGTAAGGTACATGAAGGTGGTAGTGGCTGGCTAACAATGGATTGGTTTGAACTCACCACAAACTAAGTTGGTTGTGGTGAATGTTGACTTTCATTGGGGAGGGGGGAGGGGCAATATAATAAAATATCTAGCCTTCATCAAGGGTATGAGCAAGAGATTAGAGAAAGTAATTACAAGATTTATGGTACAATTACCTACCAATAGAATTTTTTGTCTGCGGATGCCCATATTAGAATTTGCTTAAGATAATGCATTTGAGTTAACATATAGTGGGTTCACAAAATTATCCACCTCATGACCAAATTGTTGATGACAATCAAAACCACTCTTTACAAGATTATTCAAGGCATAGAATATAAGAATGATTCCTACTTTCATTCAAATTAGGATTCCTATCTACATTAGTAAAATTAAGATTTCTATTTTTATCAATATTAGCTTTCTATTAATTAGTTTCAATTCTTAGCTCTTTAGCTTGTTGTTTCAACTATGTCAGAATTTTATTACTTGTTGAACTAGTGATTTATTTCTATTAGGCTTTTTTGAATTGTTTATCAATAAGACTAATTATAATAATGGAAGGATCAATTGTTACATCATTATCCACCATGCCATTCCGAAGAACAGACATGCATGTATGCATATAAATAAATAAAGTTAGGGTTATAAAAATGGAAGATAAACCTTAACTTCAAATAAAATTACCAAAGTTTGGACAACTTTCTGGATGTTCAGGTTTTTACTAGGAAGCATGACATTGCCTTGCACAAGTATTTTTTATCAGAGGAAATAAACATAAAAAAATGTGTTTCCATAAAATTTTTTGAGACTCCATAATAATTTCTAAAAATAGGTTTCTGAAATTTGAACACAAATAGAAAAAAAAAACTAAAATCAAAACTAATAAATCAATAGCAGGACATTATAAAGAAGATATTAAATTGAAATTCTAGGGGATTGAGAGTATGTTTCTTGAAGTAATTAAAAACAAAAACAACATGCAAGAATTCTGAGAATCAATTGAACTAACAAATAAGGACCACTACATTCCAAATAATAGGTGTTGCTATCACCTTCACAATCCTATTAAAATAAATATAAAAAATGTATTTCCATAAATTCAAATTGATTGTAAATTAGTTTAATAATTTACTATGATTTTAATGATTTAGTTAAGTTATTGAATATATTAAGTATATTTGGTTTAAAAAATAATATTATCATTTAAAAATAACTTTAATCAATCATTTAACATAATCAAACTTAAAATTAAATAATTAAATATTCGTCTTACATTTTTTCCAAATGCCATATGATTATAAATCAACATTGTTCGATAAAAATTTGTGTTGGAATCTCTCTTGGTTGGAAAAGTGATGAAAAGTACGATTCCTAGTTAGGTAATTACTTGGTTGTAAATAAATAAATAAATAGTTGTTGTGAGATTTTATATGAATAGTAAGGAAAATATAATAAATAATACAAATGTAATTTACTTGGTCACAAAGATAAAAAAAAAATATATAATATAATAATTTTTTTTTTGAGAATGTATACGTTTTTGAAGTAAGAAAAAAAATAGAATTTAATATAATTTTATTTATATCTTTCTGTTCTTCTCTATTTTCATCTTCATGTTTTCTTTCTCTTTATTCTTATCCTCAAATTTTCTACGAACCAAATCTAAGCATAAAAGTTCGTCATATATATAGATAAAAGTTTAATATTGTAATCCTAATAAATTTACAATAAAGATGGGTTAGAAATTATTGTAAAAACATGAGAGATGAAAAAAATATTATTGACTTAACTAATAACATAAATGTTATAATTTTGCTTTTAATAAGCTCAATTGCCTTCCTTTTTGGTTCAGTTGTAATTAGAAAAAATAGTATAATTGTTTAAACAATATGTAAAAGATAATTAATTATTAGTATAAATATATTCTACTAATTAGAAAGTTGGTTTAACAGTACAAGCAACAATTCATCTTTATGTGAATTAGAATTTAAAAAAAAAAGAACAAAGAAAGAGGAAAAAAAAACTATTTTCTAATGCTACTTATCATCAATAGCATGGTTGGACGCAATAATTCTTTGTTGGTAGCGACGAGAACTAGAGTCTTATTTTTCTAAATACTATGTATCACTAATAACATGAGTTTTGTTTGTTGTTGGAAGGTAAGATGGAGTGATTTCCTCATCCAGATATTATTTTGGAGTCACATTCTTCATTAGCAACTTTGCTTACTTCGCTTCCTTTGCTTTTTTTTTTTTCACTCACATTCATCAGTATTTCTCAAGATAACTACTTTTCCGGTATCTTAGTCACAACTAGGGTAAATGCATCTTATCCCTTTGTACACAACTAGGGAAGTCTTATCTTTTAAAGTTGGTCTAGATAGGTTTCACCTCACTCTATATATAAAAGAACATAGTCAAACTTTGTTGAGTATATTCACTATTGAACACTATGACCTATTATAAAGAACATAGTTAAACTTTGTTGCTTGAAGCCAACTCTCAATTTTCCCTCTGACCAAACACCACTATAACACCCACAAATATAAAAATAAAAAAATGTAGTTCCAGAATTTTTAAAAAAATATATAGCAAAACTTGTTTTTAAAAAGGAATAAAGGAAAAAAAAAAAAGTAATACCCAAAACATAAAAGGATGGGAATTTCCAATCCATGCAATTGTATTTGTAAAGAAATAAGTAAATTCATTAGTATAATTTTTTAAGAGAGATTATAGTTATAGATTCTTTTAACAGAGGTATGATTTCTAAATCATTGGCTTGCCTATCATCAATATTGGTCCAATATGAAAATTCAATGTGTCATTGAGAAATACAACTCTAATTAAGCTCACAGTGGAACAAAAATAGAAATGATGAGCTTACTATAAAATCATCTTCAGCATGCTCTTTTCCCTTGTACACTCTAGTGATCTTCTCAAGTATGCAATCAATGGTAGGTTAGTGATGAAGCAAACAATGGAAGATTTAAAATGATGACAGCTAAGGTAAATCATGTGATATATCCATGAATTGATTATCTATTGTACTTCATCCAACAATGGTCCAAGAAGAACTGTAAAAGCAACTTGTAGTATATGGTATGTAATAACTTTTTTTCCACTTCCCATTAATTATAAGTCAGGGATGAGTTAAGGCTCTAGGAGGATAATGCATTCTTGTTCTTCAGAGTTAATGGGGTTTGTACCATTTGGCCTAAAGATGTATGCTCCAGAGGCCTTTAATAAAAATGTATTTCTTCTAATATCTTAAGATATGATTAGCAAATGATAGAACAATACCATCAAATTAAAAGAAAAGTTGTACCTAAGGACTTACTTTCGTGTTCCACAGATGCATTGATCTTCAAATTTCAACACATACCAAAAATGCATCATTTATCAAAAAATGCATCTCAAGATGCAAAAAGAAAAGGAAAACTCTTATTTAGACAAAAAAAAAAAAAAAACGAAAAAGTGAGCTTTTAGCTAAAAAGAAAACAATCTATGATTTAATCCTCTGTTCTTAGAATAAATAAGTTTCAGATTTCTCAACACTACTTCAATACTAGTTACAGATGCATTTGACTGGAATAAAAAAGTTTTAGATTTCACAACACTACTTTAAGTGTACTAGCTACAAATGCATTTGACTTGAATAATATTTGCGTCAGATTTTTATGCTACTATAAGTTTCAGATTGAGGGCATTCATGAAAAAATATAGAATCTCTCCCCAGAAACCACATTCAGAAGCTTAATCCTGGGAAAAGAGATAGGAGATATGCCTCTAAAGGGTCAAGCTGTATTATCTGTAACTACAAAATGAGGCATGCCCCTAATCAACATCTTCACTTTCATCAGACACCTTGTTTGAACTTTAAACTTTGAACTAAGAACAGTTCAGAATTTAAATTATATGATAGTGCAAGTTGAAGCATAGCAGATGAAAAACTCCGGTTTTTTTTTTTTGTTTCTTAATTAAAGTTTCGGTTTGGTAAAATGATATGTGTGAGTCTCTCAAATAAAGATAGCAAAAACCAGCAACCAACTTGACATGGCCCATATGGAATCCGGAGGTAGGGACAGAAAGCTCCACATCAAGCACAACTTGACTTAATTATTGAGATTGAGCTCTTACCTGTCACTTAATGATGCCATGACTTGCCGCTATGAAACTTGTGAGCTTGATCCTAAGCTTAATCTACCAAAAATAAGTAAATAAAAATAATGAGAATGAGAATGATCCATGAGTTAGATGGCATAAAAATATGGTTCATGGCATAGATTGATATATGATTCGGAACTCAGCTAAGAATTATTATACAATATCATGGTAATGTTTGTTGGAATCACTGACATTTGTCGATGACTCACAGTGATTTCTCTTAACAGAGGATCTTCTCATATAAATATTCATGTAAGTGACATTAGTGCGCAATATTAGCAAGTTGCAAATTTACATGAGACTAGTCATATTTACTATGGTTTTGTATTATTAGTGGATAAAATCATATCCTGGGCTTGCTCATCCTTTTTAAAATCGTGAAAGCAGGCATGCAGAGACTTGTCTTTTTTAAAACTATTGATAGCAACAGGTTCATGAATGGCAAAGAGTAAAGGCAGGAGTAAGGGGTTATTGGCGTGGGTGTGATCATATCAAGATTTTGTGCCCTAGAAAAAGCTCATAGTATTCAAAGTATGTGATCTTACAAGCAATCTGAGAACTCAAAGCTCACCTGAAACTAAAGCACAACAGCACCTAACAACTTTATCCTACTTTTAACTGCTTCAGACTATGTCCACCAGCTTAGCAGTTGCAACTGCTCACATGCAGAAGAGCATCACCTTCCTTCCTCTTCCCTCTTTTTCTCTCTTTTCTCTTCTCCCAAAGAAGCAAATACAGGGAGAAAGAATCAACTTTGTGAAAAATACTGGTCAAAAGGAGAAACAACAAGAGGGGTTTGTCCGAAAGAGATATATGAAAGAACAAACTTCATAAGTCTCTGTTTTGCATCAGATTTTTTCAAGGTAAAGAAATTATATGGCTGACCTATTCAATTGGTGCTTGAGATGACATAAGTGCTGTCGATCTCTTTCCTTAGTACTCCCAGCCACCAAACCAAATCTGTGAACGTTACCAAACACATACCCCTAAACTAGTCAGATCTATAACACAATGAAATGCAGTATTCGAAATTCACCGTACAAGAATAGATCCAACAATAAAACAAAATTAAAACTCAATATCTCAACATGAAAAGAGGAAATGGTTACCCATGTTCAAGAGGATTCATGTGTAGGTGATTGGCAGCTAGAAGGTTAAGCTTCTGGCACTCCTTGTTGAGAATGATAATGATCTTGGTGCGAAGGTAGTGGTGGTGGATTTTTGGGAGTCTCTAATGGGTTAGGGCTTCATGGATAGGTTTCTAAATATTTCCAATAAAGTTTTTGAGTAATGGTTGACGTCACCAGTTTGTGCTGGTGGTCACTAGTTGCTTTTGGTGGTCACCGATGTTGTTCGTCGATGAAATTGCCGGTAGGTAGCTTCCTATACAAATGGGGTTTGTCGATTTGAGATGGGTTCGTGAAAATGAGATGTTAGTGGAGGGAAATTATGACCAGTATATATATAATGGGAGATAATGACCCTTAGAACAAGTGCCAAGGAATCCAGTTATGCATACAGAGGAGACAATGACATTTGTAACAAGCGCCAAGGTTGTTCTTATTTTACAATGACACGTTTTCAAGCGCCATCTTATTAAAAGTATCATTGTTTTATATACGTAAACGCCAATGTTAATCAAATTTCTTCAAACGCCAATGTAAATATCTAGGAAGCGTCATTGTTTAGAAAGCGCCATTATTGATCTAATTCATTGACGTTTTTTAAAAGTGTCAAGAAATTAAACGCCATTATTTAGTATTTTTGTAGTAGTGAAAATGTTGTTCAAGTAGTCATTGATAATAAGACAAGTTTTAAAGCAGTCGGTATGTTGTTGATGGAGAAGCGGAAGCATTTGTTTTGGTCTTCTTATGCAGCCCATTGTATTAATTTAATCCTTAAAGATATTGCAAGCATAAAGCAGATTAAGGAGACATTAGATCAAGAAAAGATGATCACAAGATTTATTTATAATAGCTTGAAAGTGTTGAATTTGATGAAAGTGTTCACCAAGGATAGAGATCTATTAAAGCCAAGAATAACCCGTTTTTCCACTAAATTCATTTCACTTGAGAGTCTTATATGTTATGAGGCCGATTTTAAGAAAATGTGCACAACAAATGAGTGGCATGAATTCAATAAAGATAGGAATATAAAAAGTCTAAGAGATAAGGTATCCAACCTTATCTTAACTGATCGATTTTGGAATAAGGCAGGGAAAGTTCAAATCATCATGGAACCTCTCGTTAAAGTATTGAAATTGGTTGATCAAGATAAAAAGTCCACACTATAAATAATTTATGAAGCAATTGATGGAGCTAAATTGGCTATCAAGGCATCGGTCAAGCAATGGGAAAAGTATTGGGAAGTCATTGATAGAAGGTGGGAAGGTCAATTGCATAGACATTTGCATGCTGCAAGTAATAAAAAAAAATTATATATTTTTTATTATTTTTTTCAAGTACAAATTATTATAAACTGATCATTATTCAACTTATGGCAATATATTTTTTAAATCCAATGTTTCAACATTCAAAGTATTTCTCCAACCATCCGAAAATTAAAATTGGATTAAAGGAGGTTATCAAGAGATTAGAGCCAAATTTGGATAGACAAGCAAAAGCTATTAATGAGGTATAATAATAGTTTGTGACCTTTATATAATACATTTTGTATATGTAATGTGTATTAACAAAAAAAAAATGTTAATGATGTAGGTGAAATTATTCGCTGACAGCCAAGGAGAATTTGGAAGTGCACTTACAAAGAAAACAATAAATCAATCTCTTCCAAGTACTCAATACATTTACATCTATTACAAATAAGAAATTATCATCCTTTTTTGTTAAATATATCATAGTGATTAATAAGTATGCATTTTCTTTATTATAGCTTAATGGTGGAACAACTATGGCAATGAAGGACCACATCTATAAAATATTGTTGTTAAAATTTAAGCCAAACTTATTCTTCATCAGGTTGTGAAAGAAATTGGAGCACATGGTCATTGATTCACACAAAGCTGCACAACCATTTGACAATGAAAAAATTGCATAAGTTATTTATGTGCACTACAATATGCGACTTCGAGTTAAGAATTTGATGCAATAGCAAAACAATGAAGATTTATACAATCCAATTTATCTTAATCATATCTTTAATGATGATATATTAGATGAGTGGATACAAGAAGGAGAGGAGCCTATTTTATCATATGATAATTTGGATTGGTTGGATAAAGGCCTTCCCCCCAATGAAGAAGGTAGAGAAATGGTTCATGAAGATGATGGTGCCATAAATCGTAGAGTTAGTAGGCGTACAAGTAAAGCTACACAAGAAAGAGATATTGATTCCCATCGTAAAGGTAAGGCTCCTAGAACAATTTCGTCAAGTTCTAGTAGTGATGATGGTGACAATGGGGGCAGTAGGTGGGGTGGTGGCACTAGTGGGGGCAGTAGAGGAGTTGGTGGCACTAATGAGGGTACTAGAGGAGATGGTAGCATTGGTGGCGGTTATGTTAGTCAAGTAGATCCTGGCATGTCATGGGCACAAGGAGATGAAAATTACTATGCCGCACAAGATACAGATCATGGATATCGGACCAGGGATATGGAACAACAAAAGGCATTTGGAAAGACTAACTACATTTCCTAGTGATGATAATTATTCTAGTGGGTAGGATTATCATAGATCAAATTATCACCGTATTGATGAGCACTTACAGAATTTGGGTATAGGATCAAGGCCGTATTTCAAAGGAGTAGATGATAGACCATATCACAATTTTAGAGATCGTGATAGCTCTTCCTGTACTTTTAGTAGAAATGATTTTGATTGATTTTCAATGATGCATCCAAAGGAATATTCAAATACTAGAACACAAGCTAGTGATTTCTTTATGGATGGATCAATCTTTTAGTAGCCAGTAGCATTGCTTATCGAGGTTTTGGATACTATTAATACGGGTTGTTGATCCCGAAATAAACCTTTGAAACCAATATTTTCTTGATTATGGATTCATCAAGCCAATCATCTCAACCAACATATTCGAGTATGAAGAACTCTTTCAACCATATCCTCACTACGGGGATTACCATTTTAATTTGTAAACTCGTCATAGGATTGATGATGATGATTTTGAACCCCCTCGTCATTCAACATGGAATTGATTATTGTATTGTATGTTTGTTAGTAAAAATGTTATTCTATTTGAAATAAAATAATTTTCGTTATTAGCATTATCATAAATAACTTTGAGGGGATACTTTTATAACTATTTAAATAATGTTAAATTGAGACAATTTTATTTTATTAATTTTTTGAGCTTATTTAATTGTATTTTTTTTTTTGTTGATTTACATAATATTTTTATAATTTTTTGAATTTTCTAATTAGCTTATTTTACGTACCATCCAATACCAAGTCAATACACGGAAACCGATATGCCTCGGGACCCTTCGAGTCAATGATCGATACCGTGACTTTGAACCATGTGCATAACACACTATACACCAAAGAGGGAGTAAGTAAAGTTCCAAAACATTCTAGTCGGGTCACAAAACAGAAGTAGGTGATTTGTAGTTTCCTTTTCTTTTTTTACACAAGTAACATTTATTTGGTATGTTCCAACCCCTCTTTTTCAGCTAGTCAAGAGTCAAAAGTTTGCTCCAAGTCACTTCCCTAGATAAAATTTGAATTTATGATATTCAGTAATATGCAAAATCTGAAAACATATTTACTATTAAAATAATGATCTAATTAGTTTAGATGTATTTAAGGGTAAAAATAGAAATGATGATATATGTATAGTTATTTTTCAATTTAAAAATCTTTATAATTTTATTTATAAGTTTATGTTTTTAAATATTTAATTACTATATAAAAAATATTCATTAAGAAGATTATTGTGATGGTTTTTACATTTTAATTTCAACAATCAATCAAATGGAATTTGAAAATAAGATAATTAAAATTAATTTATTTTAAATTTTTTATTTTAATATTTTATTTTTTGCAAGGAGATGGTAAAAGATTGTATTAATAGAGTTTATAATATATATTAAAAGTGTGCATCTAAAGAAATATAAGTTATTTTGGCAGATTTTTGGTTGGCTGAATTTTTCACCCCATTTTCTATATTTGGTTGTGTGATACATGAAATTTCAGCAATATTTCGCCGATACATGAAATTTGGGTGATATTTTGCCAAAATTTTGGGATATTTTCATCTGTGGTTCTAAATGATAATCAACTAATGATACTTGCTCCTCTACACATGGGTGTGCTGAAACTCAAAAGTTGCTCAACGAGGCATGTGCAACTATGAGGAAAATTTAATTTGGCAAGCTTAGGAAGAATTGAGTAAAGTGAGTTGATTTGTCTCAATTCCAAATTGTCATTAACTAGTCCAACCATATTTTGATGGGTATAACTCTCTCCTTCGCCACAACCTAGTAAAAGCTATCAGAGAAAATTAATGTTATCCTTAATTTAAATATTGATATTTATCTATTTATTATATAATAGTTTGAATTATAATATAATATAAAATTTGAATTAGAGTAGGAGATAGAGTTTGAATTATAGTAGGACTCAAATATATTTGTATATAAATAACTTTCATCATCAATGAGATGGTATGCCATATTTTCTTTCTCGATATGGTATCAAAGTCTTCGAATCCTAAACCCTAGTCTCAACTTGAAGCAAATTTAGGGTGCAAGGCTTAGGTCCAACATGCCTCCCCCTCCCCCTACCCCTACCGCAAATGGTAGTGACCTTGCTATGCCTATGTATTGTCAATGTCTCCTTCCCTATGGTCTCCAATGTAATATCGTAGTTTCAATGCTTCTTTCCCTATAGTCTCCAATGCAATATTTTGAAATACCTCTTCATAGCCAAGAGCTCCAAATTTTCTTGGTTCAAACCTACTAAAAGTTCCTTTTCCTTTGCTTCCTACCAGTATTGGGTCCCTTAATTTAACACGTACTTTTTTTTATTACCTTCAACTATACCTTCCTCTCTTTCTCTAAAAGCTTCCTCAAAGATTTGATTGTTTTCTTGCATGTCTTAGGAAAAACAAACATGCTCTTCCTTCAACAAACTTTCTTTCTACAAGTTCCTTAAAGTTTCCTAATCATCTACTACATTATCTAGTTTGATGCCAAATAAGGTTCCTAATCATACTCTTCCTTCAACAAACTTTCTTTCTACAAGTTCCTTAAAGTTTTTAGAAATTCGGCTTAGAAAGATCCTACTACTTTTGCCTGATCTTTTAGCCATCAAGTCGAATCCACATGTCATCTAGATCCAAGGAGACAACCCTTCACAGAAACAAGGAGACCGCTCTCCATTAAAACAAAGAGACCGCCTTCCACGAAAGCCTAATACATCACAATCTATTTTCTTTCTCTCAAGACCAAGATTGGAATCTTTGATCAAAGCTCCATCTTGCTGAGAAAATTAATGTTATCCTTAATTTAAATATTGATATTTATGTATTTATTATATATTAGTTTGAATTAGAATAGAATATAGAATTTGAATTAGAGTAGGAGATAGAGTTTGAATTAGAGTAGAACTCAAATATATTTGTATATAAATATCTATCATCATCAATGAGAATGGTATGCCATATTTTCTTTCTCTATAAAATCTTAAGTTCATGATTGGGAACATGTCTTGCATTTCCCTCAAAGTTCTTTCCTACCAGAGCCTACTTCATCTCTTCGGCCTCAAGTCTATTATCCATTGGTCATCAATGTTTGAATTTGGCTCTTCTAACAAGATGTTATCTTCAACTCAGACACAATGACTGCCTCATGCCTTTCTTGGGTCTATATTGATAAATTACATAAAAGAGAAAGAAATGTAGAAAAAAGGAAAAGAATGGATAATGGCTTTACTTTGAGGAGTACCTACCTCCCACAAACTCAGTAACAATAAACTTTTCTCTGACAATCTAATTTTATTGTGAAAGACTAATAGGAATGCTCAATAGATAGGATAATATCACTCTTAATGCCTAAGAAACTAATCCACTAAAACTAAATAATACCTCTCTCTCTCTCTCTCGTAAAAGGTAGCTAACTGATCAGTCAAAACTAATTGCCTAATCACTTCAAATATGTTTCAGTTAAATAAGTGCCTAACTCTGTGTGGATGGGTGTGTGGATGTGGGTGTACTTGTAATTTTATACTATGATTTCTATTTGTTTGAATGAGGACTTGCTGTTGTCCAATGGTTACTATATAATCAAGAACGAACACTCTTTTGTTTGTGACTAGTCATGGAAAATTGGGACAAACTTGTAAACTTCTCTGCCAAGTGCTACACACTACTATTCACTAATGCGTATTACTGTTTTTCACACACATAGTCATGGAAAATTGGTTTAAAAATTGAAGAGTACCCCTCCTTGGCATTGAAGAAAATTATTACAAAATAGTAGTATATGCTTTTATGTCGACTATTACTCCTTCCACCACAGCCTGGGTAGTTGTCAAAGTGTGTATCTCTTCTTTCTGGTGTTGAACCATGTATAGTAAAAGAATCCAACCTATGATTTTCTATTTGCCCTAATGCTGGCCTCATAGCTGGTGATAATTTTACTGGCCACTATTGATTTGGCTGTGATTGAATGGACCTAATTCATTTATTGCCTCAGCAATATGAGACCTTAGTGAAGGAACAAATGTTGCATGAGCTGTTTGCATTCACTTGCCATCTATGCCAAATAGGAAGACACAGGTATGCATGCCAGTTTCGGTGTTTGTTTAGGTGCGAGACTGGTCTAATTCCCAGATCTTAGGACCTAGGGACATTAAGTCAACATGTAAAACACCTGTTCACATGGGTTCTTCATTAACTCCACACATATCAGCTAGATCTGGCAAAACATATAGTTCAGCTGGAAAATGTTGTTATCATCTTTTGGACACTTGTGTTAGGTGCATATCAGGTAGTAGGTGTTTGGATGCATATCCCATACCCATACTCATGCTGTCTCTTGTATGAAATGGGAATTTATCTGTGTAACACAAGTTGTTCTCTTCACAACATTTCATGGAAAAGATATCACTACATGGTTACTTATTTAAGCTTGGATTGCTTAAATAAGAAATCACTACATGGTCACAACATTTCATGGATAAAAAAATTGCTTCTTGTATTTGAGAAAAAGAAAGTGCATAAATTTGGTAGCCATACACATGTAGATTCTCTCACCCTCTCTTTTATGGCAACTTGATAGGTGCATATTCCAATTTCTGTTATTATAAAAGTTGACCCTCTCTTTTGTTTGATCTTGGTATAATGTATGTATAGAATTTCAGGGAGGGAGGGAAGGAGCATTTGAGGCAAAGAGAGTGGTGGACATCCATCCCGAGTCTAGACATGAGTCTAGCATGTCTTGTGTGCCAGAGCGTAGAAAGCCCATCTCATTCATTTAGGAGTTACTCGGTCTCAAGTTCAGACAATGAAGGAAGATGCTCTGCAATTGCCAACTTCCTGGCCAGGAGGGCATCTCTTCCAGCCCCAACAACAAACTCCTCGATCATACGGTCATCCAAAGTGACACCACACCCATCCATCCCAAAAAGTAGCAGCATTCCAGGGTCGCCAAGGCTGGTCCGAAGCTGTGCAGTGAGAAGGGACATTGTGAGGGACTGGAATTTCGAGGAGGTAGTGATGGAGCATTAGTATTTTACTAGTAGCAAGTATGAAATATAGCTATCTGCTTTGTTTTGGGTGCAACTGGATCCCCAGCTTCTTCTCTGTACAAGAAGAGTTTGAGCCTCTGTCTCTGCAATCATCCCAGACAAAAATCCAATGTGAAACTTTGTTCATATTTTGGCTAATCGCATTCCCTTCTATAATTGCTGCTGCTGCTTTCAGTGCCCCTCTCACTCCACTTTGTTTCCATTTTCTATGCTTGCCTTCCACCATTTTCATGTTGATTTGCTGGCCTCCACTTCCCACGGCTCTTACCAATTATCATTTTCTTTTTTCTTTTCTTTTTTTTTTAATTAATTACGTCAATCTTAAATATACTTACAACCCTGGGTTATGTCTGTTCCAAGTAAAGAAATATCCTTTACTTCGAGGGCGTCTAGAGTTCTTCAAACAATGTGATATTTCACACCAAATAAATCCTTAACTCTTTCCTCTCTTACTAAAAGACTACAAATTGTTCTTGTGAATTATGGTCAATATCCAATATATAAGTAGTGAAATTAAATCCAAAGGTTAATCGTACTCTAACAATTTTACTCAAAGTTTGATTTTTTGGGGGTGATAGTAGAAAAGTTGATAAGTCAAGTCACCTTTACCGTCACTCTTTAAAATCATAAATGAGATTTCCACCTCATACAACTCCTTGTTCAATTTTTTTGAAATCATTGGACCTTTTCCTCGTCCGAGAATCTCCTCCTCTCTTCCACTCAGTCCTAAAGAGTAACTAAGACCAATTCAATCACATTTTCATGTTCCAATTGACCACTTTCCATTTTTTATTATTCTCAAATCAAAAGAGAAGATTATTATTTTTACTATATGAAAAGTATAAATTTGTTTGTTTTTTAATTATTTATCTTTATATAGAAGGGTTAAAATAAATTAAATAATATATAAAATAGTTTATTAATTTAAATTTTTTTATTTATTTTCTTTTTCTCAATTTTCTTGAATCAAACATAACTTTAATTTTAAAAAAAATTATAACATGTTAAATATATATATATATTAAAAGAAATTATAAATTATATATATAAGAGGCAAAATCCTAAATGGCAATGTATTCAAACAAATAGAAATGTTTATAAAAACCTAAAAATATTTATCATTTAACAATGACTCGACAAAATAAAACCTGATTAATACAATAAAACTAAATCAGAAAGAAAGAACAAAATTAAATGAGTCCATCGAGTAAGTCTTTCTTGCAATTAATTTTGAACCACTCCAGAATACATGGGAACAATGACTCGACCACTGAATTGGATCTAATCAACAGCAAGCCTAACACAGTCTTCGTCTTCATCTTCATCACCATCACCGTAATCCTCTTCATCTCCACCCTCCATCTCTCTCAACTCAACAACATCCTCTCTATCAATTGTCCATACATCCACCTCCACCACCATCCAAAACCCATGGCCCCCACTCCTCTCTACCACCTCCTCCATAAACGAGGTTGTTCTGGGTATCAGGTATTTTGAAGACGGTGCTCCCAAGTTCCAAGCTGGCCAGAACGTCTGATACATAGAGTTGGCGCAGTAGGGGCAGATGAAGCACTTGCACCGGCACTCCAAACACTCTGATGACTTTGGGACTCACAACATCCTCTGCCAGCATCTCCTCCCCTTCCCTCGTGTCTGTTCCTACTACCCGCTGATATCGGTGTTTGATGTGGATTTCCATGATCCCAATGGCTTCAGATATGGAATGGAGACCGTAAAAAGACAAATCGCACAAAAGGGTGTTGGACTTCATTGTGGGTGAGAGTAGCCGAACTACATTTTGTATGAGAGGGTTTTGATATATCCAAATATTTATAGATAGACACGAATGAGAATTAGTAACCGATTGAGCTTTGAACTACATGTTGAAGATTCTCCTGGTTTGGTTTGGTTTCTAAAACCGGTGGAAAGTAAAGCTTGAAAGCAGATAAGAGAAGATATAGGATCGTTACACGTAGGTTACCGTGTCGCTAACAACATTGTTTCTAAAAGGAAATTTTATTCTCTATTTTCTAAACTATTGGATTTCCTTGGATACGTTGATTATTTGGTTTCTTTTGTCGCTAACAAAAATTAGAGAATATTTTTTTTCCAAAAACAGAAAGCTTTGGATTGGTTGATAAGAAATATAATTACTTTCTATTATTAGTTTGCAATTTTAGCCACGTCATCGACATTTGGAGTGGTTTTTTAAATTTTGAATTGGGCTTCCATGGACCGGCCCAAGGGACATCCTGCACACATTCACAGTATCTTTTATGCCCAGCTCACCCCAGCCCAGCCCGCTAGGCACATTGGATGCTTTCCAGCACTTTGTATAAAATATCTTGTTGCCGGCCGATGTGGGATGACCTCGGCGCACCATTAAGCCAACCTTGCTGTTGTTGTCATATCGTACATGTTTTATTATGTATGTATATTACAAACTAACATTATATCTAAGATACATGAATGTAAATCCTACACTTATGTAATTATATTATAAATATCTTCATAATACATATAAATTAATTAGAATAAAATTATTATAAATAAATTATTTTAAATATAGTGTATTTTACATAATATTTAAATACAAAAATAAATATAAATTTATAAATAAATTATCAATGTTGATACAGATATCATTGTTTATTTTTTTTTATATTCATTGAATACATCCTCTAAATGTATATTTAAATTATGAATATTATCATTGATTATCATAAATTATATATATATATTAATAAAAAAATCTCAAAATATCTATTATTACTTCTTATATAATTTCTTAGAGTTTTTCTCAACATTTTCATGAATTTTGATCAATT